>BCLH01000247.1:47057-84111 GCA_001602315.1 Zoysia pacifica
GTTGCAGCCCTAACTCGCTTATTTTCAGGAAAATCATGGCAAACAAATTTTTGATCAACAGCTAATTCCCATGTGAGATATGCATCAGGATCATACTTTCCATTAAAGGAAGGCATAGTGAACTTAATATTTCCAAGTGAATCGTCATTGTCACGTACCTCTCGACGTGGAGGCCTAGCACCTCTGCCACGTCGATTGCAATGTTGTGGATGTCGGTTGCGAGGATGTGCATCATCGTCAAGCTCAGTGTCACCTGCATAGAAATCCTCATTTTCTGCTGCAGCACTTCCCTCACTACCACCACTGTGGTGGTGTCGATCTTCGTTGTTACGCACTTCTTCTATTCGCTCAAGCCTGCGCAAAATAGCATCAAGTGAAGAGTTAACTGCTCCAATGGAGCCCTCCATCGCAGCTAGTCTTTGGTTGGTGTCAATCTGAGCCGTCTCCATTAGCGCAGGGCGTTCATTGGTAACACGAACGTCCTCCTCAAGAGCTTCAGTGTGTCTTCTTGTATGACGCTCAAAATGTTGTATGATTCCCCTTGTGCGTGGTGAGTGTTGACGTCGTTCCTGATCGCCGTCATCTTCTCCTGACATGGTTAGTGCACAACAAAAGACAAGGAATTTTTTTTTGATGTCACTAGAAGGAAGCTAAACTATTTGCTTTCTCTCAAACTTACTCAACCAAGTTCTTACTTGTTCTTACCAAGCTGCAGCAGGAGTTTTGACACAACAAGAACATAAACACTGGCACCAAATGTTACCCTGTGATGTTGCAGTCTGGACTGTGGAGCTAGGTGGCTGTAAGTAGAAACAAGGACAGCTTGAACCACGCTAGTCAAAAGAAACAAGTTGAATAATTGTTCAGCGGCGATATTGTGCTGGTCCCAAGTTCAAAAGTGCTAGAGATGTGAGCCTAGGCACCAAAGTAGCCTCCAAGCTGTGAATTACACGAGCAACCAAAGTAAGACAAGGAAAGGGAACAAAATTCTGCTGCTGAAACAAGTTCTTTTTTTTTCCTTCTTTTCTATTCTTTTTTTCCTTTTTTTTTGATTTTTTTTATTTAAATGCCAGCGCAACTCGGATACACTTCTCTGAACGGGGTATCAACGACGGCACTTGCACATCAAAGCAATCACAACTCTTGCTCAGACTAAGAAATCAAACTATAACTTTGGAAGACCACGAATTGAGATAAAATGATGATTTTGATAGCAGCGGAGGTGGAAATAATGGTGGCAGAAAGTATGGTGGTTCTGGTGTGGGGGAAATTTTGGTGGAAGCAATGGTGATGGCAGCGGTGGTGGATCTGGTGGTGATTAAAAAAAATCGTGAAAAGAACTCAACTCTAAAGGATGAAACCCTAGGAACCAGCAACTCAATCAATCGATGTAACCAAAAACTCAACAAGTATTGACCCCGTAGAACAGCAAGGCACAAATTTGTTTTGGAAATTTCAGGTCTACCCTATTCTTTTTGTTTTGTGGGTAATTTCTGGACTATAGGCAATAAAATCTAACAGATTGGTAGATACTCTCACCGATAAACCTTGCTCTGATTACCACATGGTATGGCAGGGGCTGATCCCGATCTTTCGATGAGAGAAGGATACCTTTGATTTGGGGTGGATTCGACGTTGGCTGTCCGACTACAACAACTGAATAGAATGATATACATACCCAAACGTGGTTTTTGCGTGCAATAGAATGGATTGGGCATGTTTGTCGGGAAAACACAACTTTCGTAATCGACAGACGAACCGGTGCCTTTAACGCACCTGTGGGGCCCATTTTCGCGCTCGTTTTTGAAGGTGACAAAAGCATGATGCACATACCCATACATGGTTTTGGGTTGTATTGGAGAGGACTTGACATGTTTCGCACGAAAACGCAATTTTCATAATTGATGCGCGCACCGGTCCATTTAATGCACCAGTGGGCCCTGTTTTCGCGATGGTTATTGAAGGTGATCAAAACATGATACATACCAAGACTAGACTTTTGGGTGCAATGGAGTGGATTGGACATGTTTGGCGCGAAAACATTAGTTTCATAGCCGACGCACGAACCGTTGCATTTAATGAACCCCTTGGGCCAGTTTTCGGGCAGATTTTATGGGTGACCAGAACATAATATACATACCCAAACTTAGTTTTTTGCTGTAATGGAGTGGATTATACATGTTTGACCTGAAAACACAACTTTCATAATCGGCACCGAAGCGGTGCATTTAATGCACCAATGGGACCTGTTTTTGAGCCGGTTTTTAAGGTGACCAAAACATGATTTACATACCCAAACTCGGTTTTTCGGTGCAATAGAGTGGATTGGACATGTTGGTCAGAAAAACACAACTTTCGTAATCGGCGGACAAACCGGTGGTTTTAACGCCCGTTTTCACCCCCGTTTCTGAAGGTGACAAAAAGATGATATACATACCCATACATGGTTTTGGGTGCAATAGAGTGGATTGGACATGTTTGTCGTGAAAACAAACCTTTCATAATCGATGTACGAACCGGTGCATTTAATGAACCCGTGGGGCCGTTTTGGCGAATTTTCTTTAAGATGACCAAAACATGATATACATACCCAAATTTGGCTTTTGGGAGCAATGGTGTGGATTGGACATGTTTGTCACGAAAACACAACTTGCATAATCGGCACCGAATCGGTGCATTTAATGCACCCGTGGGGCCCGATTTCGTGACTATTTTTGAAGCTGGCCAAAACATGATATACATACCCAAACATATTTTTGAGTGGAATGGAGTGGATTGGAATATTTATTGCAAAAACATAACATTCATCATCGACCTCGAATCGGTGCATTTAATGCATTGGGCTAGTTTTTGCACCGATTTTTTATGCTCACCAAAACATGATTTACATAGCCAAACCAGGTTTTGGGTGGATTGGACTGGATTAGACATGTTTTGCGCGAAAACACTACTTGCATAATCGGTGCATTTAATGCACTTGCAGGGCCTGTTTTCACGTCGGTTTTTGAAGGTGAACAAAACATTATATACATATCCAAACTTGGTTTTTGGGCGCAATGGAGTGGATTGGACATGTTTGTCGGGAAAACAATTTTCATAATCGACACATGAACCGATGCGTTTAATGCACCAGTGGGGCGTGTTTTCGCGTCGGTTTTCAAAGGTGACCAAAATATGATACACATACCCAAACTTGGTTTTTGGGTGCAATGGAACGTGTTTGTCATGAAATCACAACTTTCATAATCGGCACCGAACCGGTGCATTTAATGCACCTATGGGGCCCGTTTTTGTGCCCTTTTTTGAAGGTGACAAAAACAAGATGTACATACCCTTACTTGGTTTTGGGTAGTAATGGAGTGCATTTGATATGTTTCGCGCGAAAACACAATTTTCATAATCGACGATCGAACCGGTACATTTAATGCACCAGTAGGCTCTGTGTTCGCGATGGTTTTTAAAGTTGATCAAAACATGATATACATACTTAGACTAGGCTTTTGGGTGCAATGGAGTGGATTGGACAATTTGGCGCGAAACCACAAGTTTCATAATCGGCGCACGAATAGTTGCATTTAATGAACCTTTGGGGCCCTTTTTCGCGCAGATTTTGAAGGTGACCAGAACATAATATACATAGCCAAACTTGGTTTTTTGCTGTAATGGTGTGGATTAGACATGTTTAACCTAAAAACACAACTTTCAAAACCGGCACCGAACCGATGCATTTAATGCACCAGTGGGACCAATTTTTGCGTCGGTTTTTGAAGGTGACCAAAACATGATTTACATACCCAGACTTGGTTTTTCGGTGCAATGGAGTGGATTAGACATGTTGTTCTGGAAAACACAACTTTTGTAATCGACGGACGAACCGGTGCTTTTAATGCCTCTGTGGGCCTCGTTTTCGCGCCTGTTTCTGAAGGTGACAAAAACGTGATATACATACCCATACTTGGTTCAGGGGTCTAAGGGTGTGGATTTGACATGTTTCACGTGAAAACACAATTTTTATAATCGACACACGAATCAGTGCATTTAATGCACCCCTGGAGCCTCTTATCGCCCCAATTTTTGAAGCTGACGAAAACATGATATACATATCCGAACATGGTTTTTGGGTGCAACAGAGTGGATTGGACATGTTTGTCATGAAAACACAACTTTCATAATCGGCGCACGAACAGATGCATTTAATGAACCCGAACTTGGTTTTTGGCGCAAGAGAGTGGATTGGACATGTTTGTCGTGAAAACACAACTTTCATAATCGGCGCACGAACAGGTGCTTTTAATGAACCCGTGGGCTTGTTTTCGTGACTTTTTTTAAGGTGACCAAAACATGATATACATACCCAAACTTGGCTTTTGAGAGCAATGGTGTGGATTGGAAATGTTTGTCACGAAAGCACAACTTATATAATCGGCACCGAATCGGTGCATTTAATGCACTTGTGGGGCTAGTTTTTGCACCAATTTTTTATGGTGAGCAAAACATGATGTACATAGCCAAACTTTGTTTTGGGTGGAATGGACTGGATTGGACATGTTTCGCGCGAAAACACTACTCGCATAATCGGCGCCGAACCAGTGCATTTACTGCACTTGCGAGGTCGGTTTTCTCGTCGGTTTTTAAAGGTGAACAAAACTTGATATCCAAACTTGGTTTTTGGGTTTAATGGAGTTGATTGGACTTGTTTGTCGCAAAAATACAACTTTCGTAATGGGCTCACGCACCGGTGCATTAATGCATCGGTGGGCCTGTTTTTGCGCAGGATTTTGAAGGTGACAAAAACATGATAAACATACCCAAACCTGGTTTTTGGGTATCATGGAGTGGATTGGACATGTTTCACGTGAAAACACAACTTTTCTAATCGGCGGACAATCCGGAGCATTTAATGTACTTGTGGGGCCAGTTTTTGTGTCAGTTTTTAAGGGGACCAAAACATGATATACATAGCCAAACATGGTTTTCGGGGTCAATGGATTGGATTGGACAAGTTTCATAATCGACGCACGAAGCGATGCATTTAATGCACCTGTGGGGCCTGTTTTCACGCTGATTTTTGAAAGTGGCCAAAACATTATATCCATACCCAAACTTGGTTTTTGGGTGCAATAGAGTTGATGGGACATGTTTGATGCAAAAACACAACTTTCATTATGGATGCTGAACCGATGCATTTAATGCACCTATGGGGTCCTTTTTCGCGTCGGTTTTTGAAGGTGACCAAAACATGATATACATACCCAAACTTGGTTTTTGGGTGCAATGGTGTGGATCGGAGATGTTTCTCGCGAAAACATAACTTTCATAGTCGGCACCAAACTTGTGCATTTAATGCACCTGTGAGGCCCTCGTTCGCGTCTGTTTTTGATTGAGACAAAACATGTGTACATTGCCAAAATAGTAGGCGTCACACAAGCATCATTATCCATTGTTGCAGCTACTACCTCAACGTCTTCTTCAGTTTTATTCTCACTCTCCTACATGATGTTAGGCCTAGGACAAAAAACAGAAGAGTGCTCTCTATCACAACTTCTCTTTATCATATTCTCCTTGTGACAAAGGCATATCAGCAATTCATTTGATGAATCTGTGATGGTGATTATTCATGCTTGAATCTTTAGATCGTCAAAGTTGATTTTCAGCAATACAAGCAAGCAAAAACAAGTGAGAAATTTAGCTGTAAGTTTGACAAATGAGCAACATTTGAATTTCAGAATTGAGACCATTCATAAACCTATTGATTTTATCTTCCCGGCATTCATTTAAGCCACCCAAAATGACACAAACCTTAAAGTCATGAAACTATTCTTTAACAGTCATACCATTCTGCTTCAAGTTGTCTAATTTGGCACGCAAATGATCAGCATAAAATGTAGGAATAAAGACATTTCTAAAATGACATTTGAAGTTTTTCCAAGATTCTAAAACTTTATTGTGCCTATAAATGTATTCCCATTCAAGCAAAGCACTTTCAGTCAAAACACTCGAGGCAATGTAAATTTTTTCCTTTTCAGACAAGTCGAGTGCATCAAATTCTTTATCTACATTTAGTTCCCAATCAATGTATGCATGAGATCAAATTTCTCTGCAAAAGAAGGTATTGATGAACTGATGACTTGCAAAATATTATCATTTACCTCATGTTGAAGCATCTGCACATCTTGGTGAGGGTGTAAACCACCAGCTCTCTTTTTCTTGATTGTGCCTATCATGGTTAGTAAATAGCAAAACAAATTGACAACGAGCTAGGTTTTGCCCAACTCGATTTCCCTCAAGCTTGCTCAACTAAGTTTTTACATGTTCTTACCAAACCAGCAGGGGTGATTTGCAATCAACGATGTCAACCTGCCAAGATTGGTGGAGTGATTGCCAGGGATACAAAAACTATTTGCTGTAGTAATCTGTGGAGCTTGGATAGTTTCAATTTGTAGCAAGGATTAGTACAATCAAATCTGCAAATGCAAAGTTGAATATGTGTTCAACAACGGTATGGTGCTGGTCCTACGCTAAACCCTACTAGAGACGCGAGCCTAGACACAAAGATAGTCCAACAAATGATACATAAGGCTCAGGACAGTAGCAACTAAAACATGTAGCACTTCTCTCTTTTTTTTAATTCTTTGACTTTCTTTTTCTGCAGCTTCTCTCTTTTTTTCCTTTTATTTTCTTTTCTTTTCTTTTTCTCTCGCTCTATTTTTTTTGTGATGGAATGGAAATAGAGATGAACAAAAGTGTAGCTAGCAGATAGCAGATAGGATATCGTAAATCTCTTTTGCGATTGTGACTCGCTTGGGTGGTATTTTATGGCAAGTGTGGATCCGTTGGAAAGATAACACGGACGTCTTTCTAGGTTGTATAAAAATGTGCCAAAGAAACTACAGATCGCGGAGATATGATTGTTTTCTTCCGCACCAAAATCTGGTAACCGAATCGGTTATTTGTAACAAACTCAGATCTGGATTGATTTCTTCCTTCTATTGTAGATATGAGCTAGGAACGTGACTAGAACTCGAAACTCTAGTGGATTAAACGCAAAGACAAGCAACACGACACGATGATGCAACCACGAATTCAACAAAGTAAATTACTGAAAATAGTGCTGCACAGGTTCAAAGGGTATAGGAGAGCGGAATGATTCAATATTTTTTTTGTATGGCTTTTTTGTGGACAGTAGGAAACTGAATGAAACGATAAACGAGATGGGATAAATCTGACCAAGCAACCAGGGAAGCTGATACCACTTGATAGGACTTGAGTGCCCGATCTTTCAGTGAGGTGATAAATATCGATTTGGTCGAGTCGACCCTCACGATCCGACTACAAACAAACAGGTCGTGTGCACCTTGGCAATCGCAGAACCAACTCCGAATAGTTATTGACCTCGCTGAAACAGCAAGATCAACCTGATCACGACGATCAATTCCTGCAAGTAATCGAAGAACAAGATGTGGCAAACCAGAAATCTCTTCAAATGTGGGGTTCTCAAATGGCTATTTAACAGGTGGTTGTTAGACACAACTGAAGATCAAAAAAGTTTGCAAAGAGCTAAACTATAACAAAAGAAAACTCGAGTGTTCCTGGTGGCGGCTGGAACCTTTAAATAGGGTGGAGGACGATCAGAGGGTGCTGGGGTCGTCCTCAAACCCTAGTACCCGCCCCTAATGGGCTCAACTTGATACATGGGCCATCGGCCCAAGTTGGGGTGATGCAGCACCTTCTGTATAAAAATGACGATTGGTGCTGACTCCGAAAGTAGACTTTGTGAGCATTTCAGAATGTACTTAAACACCCAAATTAGATTCTATATGAAGTCGTGGTTTTTGTTGCAAGTTTGTACTGTTTTGCAGTCCGAATCCACCAAGTGTGAATAATTTCATTGAAGTCCTCATCAGAGGTTGTGATGTCCACATCACGAAGCCAAGCTAGGTTTTTGAGTGCAATGGAGGGGATAGGACAAGGTTGTCGAGAAAACACAAGTTTCATAATCGACGCACGAACCGATGCATTTAATGCACCTGTGGGGCCTGTTTTCACTCTGGTTTTTGAAGGTGGCGAAAACATGATATAATACCCTAACTAGGTTTTTGGGTGAATAGAGTGGATTGGACATGTTTTGCGTGAAAGCACAACTTTCATAAGCGGCACCGAACCTGTGCATTTAATGCTGTGGGCCCGTTTTCGCACCGATTTTTGACAGTGACAAAAACATGATATAAAACCCAAACATGGTTTTTGGGTGAAATGGAGTGGATTGGGCATGTTTTTTGCGAAAACTCAACATTCATAATCGGCGCTGAACCTGAGCATCTAATGCACCTCTGTGGGCCCGTTTTTGCACCGGTTTTTGAAGGTGATGAAAACAGGATATACATATCCAAACTTGGTTTTTAGGTTTAATGGAGTGGATTGGACTTATTTGGCGTGAAATAAAACTTTCATAATCGGCTCACGAACCAGTGCATATAATGCATCGGTGGGCCCATTTTTGCGTCGATTTTTTAAGGTGACCAAAACATGATATACGTACGCAAGCTTGGTTTTTAGGTATCATGGATTGGATTGGACATCTTTGGTGCGAAAACACAACTTTCATAATCGACGCACGAACCAATACATTTAATGCACCTGTGGGGCATGTTTTCACTTCGGTTTTTTAAGCTGGCAAAAACATGATACACATCCCCAAATTTGGTTTTTGGATGTAAAAGAGTAGATTGGACATGTTTCGCGCGAAACACAACTTTCATAATCGACACCGAACCGGTACATTTAATGCACCTTTGAGGCCCATTTGCATGCCGGTTTTGAAGGTGACCAAAACAAGATATACATTCTCAAACTTGGTTTTTGTGTGCAATAGAGTGGATGGAATATTTTTTTCGCGAAAACACAACTTCCATTATCGTCGCCCAACCTGAGCATTTAATGCACCTATGGGGCCTGTTTTCGCGCTGGTTTTTGAAGTTGACCAAAACATGATATACATATCCAAAGTTGGCTTGTGGCTGCAACGGAGTGGATCGGACATATTTCTCGCAAAAACCCAACTTTCATAACCGACGCCGAACCTGTGCATTTAATGCACTTGTGGGGTCTGTTTTCGCGCCGAGTTTTGAAGGTGTCAAAAACATGATATACATACCCAAACTTGGTTTTTTGGTGCAATGGAGTGGATTGGACAAGTTTTTCGCGAAACACAACTTTCATAATAAGCGCCTAACCGGTTCATTTAATGCACCTGTGGGGCTTGTTTTCGCGCCGGTTTTGTAGGGGACGAAAACATGATATATACTCAAACTTGGTTTTTGGTTGCAATGGAGTGAATTGGACATGTTTGTCATGAAAACACAATTTTCATAATCGGCTAAAGAACCATTGCATTTAATGCATGTGTGTTTTCGCGCCGTTTTTTTAAGGTGACCAAAACATGATATACATACTGAAACATGGTTTTTGGGTGCAATGGAGTGGATTGTACATGTTTGTCGTGAAAACACAACTTTCATAATCGGCACCGAACCCGTGCATTTAATGCACCTGTGGGGCCCTCTTTCGCGCCAGTTTGTGAAGTCGACCAAAACAAGATATACATACCCAAACTTAGTTTCTAGGTGCAATGAAGTGGATTGGACATGTTTCTCGCAAAAACATGACTTTCGTAATCGGCGCCGAACCTGTGCATCTAATGCACCTGTGGGGCCTATTTTTGCGCCGATTTTTGAATGTGACGAAAACATGATATACATATCCAAACTTAGTTTTTGGCTTTAATGGAGTGCATTAATGCATCGGTGGCCTCGTTTCTTCGTCGGTTTTTCAAGGTGACAAAAACATGATATACATACCCAAACTTAGTTTTTAAGTATCATGGAGTGGATTGGACATGTTTCGCGCGAAAACACTACTTTCATAATCGACGGATGAACCGGTGCAATTAATGTATATGTAGTGCTTATTTTTGTGTCGATTTTTAAGGTGAGCAAAACATGATATACATAGCCAATCTTGGTTTTTAGGGTCAATAGAGTGGATTGGACAAGGTTGTCGCAAAAACACAAGTTTCATAATCGACAAACGAACTGGTGTATTTTATGCACCTGTGGGGCCTGTTTTCACGCCGGTTTTTGAAGGTGGCCAAAACACGATATACCTACCCAAATTTTGTGTCTAGGTGCAATAGAGTGGATTGGACATGTTTTTTGCGAAAACACAACTTTCATAATCGACGTTGAATCACGATATTTTTTGAAGGTGACGAAAACATGATATACAAACCCAAACTTTGTTTTTGGGTACAATAGAGTGGATTAGACATGTTTTTCATGAAAACATGATTTTCATAATCGTTGCCTATCCGGTTGATTTAATGCACCTGTGGGGCCCGTTTTCGCGCTAGTTTTGTAGGTGGTGAAAACATTATATACATGATAGATAAAGCCGAACTAGGTTTTTGACTGCAATGGAGGGGATTCTACAAGGTTGTCGCAAAAACAGAACTTTCATAATCGACACCGAACCTGTGCATTTAATGCACCTCTGTGGCATGTTTTGGCTCCGATTTTTTAAGGTGACTAAAACATGATATACATACCCAAACAAGGTTTTTGGGTGCAATGGAGTTGATTGGACATGTTTCGTACAAAAACACAACTTTCATAATCGGCGCCTAACCGGTTCATTTAATGCACCTGTGGGGCCTGTTTTCGCCCCAATTTTGTAGGTGATGAAAACATGATATACATACCTAAGCTTGATTTTTTGGGTGCAATAGAGGGGACTGGACATTTTTGTCGCGAAAATACAACTTTTATAATCGGCTCATGAACCGATGCATTTAATGCACCTATGGAGCTCATTTTCGCGCCATTTTTTGAAGCTGACCAAAACTTGAGATACATTATGAAACTTGGTTTTGGGGTGCAGTGGAGTGGATTGTACATGTTTGCTGTGAAAACACAACTTTCATAATCGGCGCAAAACCTGTGCATTTAATGCACCTGTGGGGCTCGTTTTTGTACCGGTTTTTGAATGTGACAAAAACTTGATATACATGCCCAAATATGATTTTCGGGGTATCGTGGAGTGGATTGGACATGTTTGGAGTGAAAACACAAGTTTCATAATCGACGCATGAACTGGTGCATTTAATGCACCTGTGGGGCCCGTTTTTGTGCCGATTTTTGAAAGTGAGCAAAATATGATATACATACCTAAACTTGGTTTTGGGTGTAATGGAATGGATTGGACATGTTTGACGCGAAAACACAATTTTCATAATCGGCGCACGAACTGGTGCTTTTAATGCACATTTGGGGCCCGTTTTCGCCAGTTTTTTATGGTGACCCAAACATGATACGCATAGCCAAACTTGGTTTTTGGGTAGAATGGAGTGGATTCGATATGGTTGTCGCAAAAACACAAGTTTCATAATCGGCGCTCGAACTGGTTCATTTAATACACCGGTGGGGCCTTTTTTCACGCCGGTTTTTGAAGTTGGCCAAAACATGATGTACATACCCAAACTTGGTTTTTGGGTGTAATTGAGTGGATCGGACATGTTTCGTGCGAAAACACATCTTTCGTAAGTGGCGTCGAACCTATGAAATTAAAGCATCTATGGGCCCGTTTTCGCGCCGGTTTTTTAAGGCGACGAAAACATGATATACATACCCAAACTTGGTTTTTGCGTGCAATGGAGTGGATTGGACATGTTTTTTGCAAAAACATAACTTTCATAATAGGCGCCGAACCTGTGCATTTAAAGCACATCTGTGGGCATGTTTTTGCGACGGTTTTTTAAGGTGACGAAAACATGATATACATACCTAAACTAGGTTTCTGGGTGGAATGGTGTTCAGTGGTCATGTTTCATGCAAAAACACAACTTTCATATTCGGCGCCCGTTTTGACGCATGTTTTTTAAGGTGACCAAAACATGATATACAATCCCAAACTTGGTTTTCTGTTACAATGGAGTGGATTGGACATATCTTTCGCGAAAACACAAGTTTTAGAATCGACGCCGAACCTGTGCATTTAATGCACCTGTGGGGCCTGTTTTCGCGTCGTTTTTAGAAGTGACCAAAACATGATATACATACCCAAATCTGGTTTTTGGGTGCAATGGATTGGATTGGACACATTTCTTGGGAAAACACAACTTTCATAATCGGCGTCGATTTTTGACGGTGACAAAAACGTGATGTAAAACCTAAACTTGGTTTTTGTGTGCAATAGAGTGGATTGGCCATGTTTTTCGCAAAAACACAACTTCCATAATCGACGATGAACCTGTGCATTTAATGCGGCTCTGTGACCCCATTTTCGTGCCGATTTTTAAGGTGACAAAAACATGATATACATATCCAAACTAGGTATTTGTCGGGAATGGAGTGTATTGGACATATTTAGCGCAAAAACACAACTTTCAAAATCAGCACACGCACCGGTGCATTTAATGCATCGATAGGGCCTGTTTTTGTGCCAGTTTTTGATGGAGTCAACATGATATACATACCCAAACTTGATTTTTCGGTATCATAGAGTGGATTGGACATGTTTGGCGCAAAAACACAAGTTTCATAATCGGCCCTCGAACTAGTGCATTTAATGCACCTTTGGGGCCTGTTTTCGTGCAGATTTTTGAAGGCGACCAAAACATAATATAGATACCCAAACTTTGTTTTTAGGTGGAATGGAGTGGATTGGACATATTTGGCACAAAAACAAAACTTTCCTTATCGGTGGACGAACTGGCGCATTTAATGCACTTGTGGGGCCCGTTTTCGTGCGGGTTTTTACGGTGGCCAAAACATGATATGCGCACAAGGAGTGGATTGAACAAGGTTGTCTCGACAACACAAGTTTCATAATCGACGCACGAACCAGTGCATTTAATGCGCCTGTGGGGCTTGTTTTCACGCCGGTTTTGAAGGTGACCAAAACAAGATATGCATACACAAACTTTGTTTTCGGGTGGAAGGGAGTGAATTGTACATGTTTGTCTCAAAAAACAACTTTCCTAATCGGTGACGAACCTGTGCATTTAATGCACCTCTGGGGTCGCTTTCGTGCTAATTTTTGAAGGTGACAAAAACACGATATACATACCCAAACTTGGTTTCTTGGTGTAATGGAGTGAATTGGACATGTTTGTCGCGAAAACACAACTTTCATAATCGACGCCGAACCTGAGCATTTAATGCACCTGTGGGGCCCGTTTTCGCGTCGGTTTTTCAAGGTGACCAAAACATGATATACATGCCCAAACGTGGTTTTTGGGTACAGTGGAGTGAATCGGACAGGTTTCTCGTGAAAACACAACTTTCATAATCGGCGCCGAACCTGTGCACTTAATGCACTTGTGGGCCTGTTTTGACGCCGGTTTTTGAAGGTGACCAAAACATGATATACATTCCCAAACTTGGTTTTTGGGTGCAATGGAGTGGATCGGACATGTTAGTCTCAAAAAACAACTTTCATAATCGGTGCCGAACCTGTGCATTTAATGCACCTGTGGGGTCGTTTTCGCGCCGATTTTTGAAGGTGACCAAAATACGATATACATACCTAAACTTGGTTTCTAGGTGTAATGGAGTGAATTGGACATGTTTGTCGTGAAAACACAAATTTCATAATTGACGCCGAACCTGAGCATTTAATGTACCTGTGGGGCCCATTTTCACGCCGGTTTTTGAAGGTGACCAAGACATGATATACATGCCCAAACGTGGTTTTTGGGTACAGTGGAGTGGATCGAACAGGTTTCTCGTGAAAACATAATTTTCATAATCGGCTCCGAACCTGTGCATTAATGCACGTGTGAGCCCTTTTTGACGCTGGTTTTTGAAGGTGACCAAAACATGATATACATATCCAAATTTACTTTTTGGGTGCAATGGAGTGGATCGGACATGTTTGTCTGAAAAACACAACTTTTGTAATCGGTGCCGAACCTGTGCATTTAATGCACCCGTGGGGTCGTTTTCACGTTGATTTTTGAAGGTTTCCAAAACGTGATACACATAGCGACACTTGATTTTTGGGTGCAACAGAGTGGAATGGACATGTTTGTCGTGAAATGATACACAACTTTCATAAATGACACCGAACCGGTGCATATAATGCACCTGTCGTGGCCGTTTTCGCATCGATTTGTGAAGGTGACCAAAACATGATATACGTACCCAAACATGGTTTCTGGGTGCAATGTAGAGGATTGGACATGTTTCTCACGAAAACACAACTTTCATAATCGGCGCCGAACCTGAGCGTTTGATGCTCCTGTGGGGCCTGTTTTCGCGCCGGTATTTAAAGATGACAAAAACATGATATACGTGCCCAAACGCGGGTTTTAAGTACAGTGGAGTGGATCGGACATGTTTGTCTCAAAAACACAACATTCATAATCGGCGCCGAACCTGTGCATTTAATGCTCCTGTGGGGTCGTTTTCATGCCAATTTTTGATGGTGTCCAAAATGTGATACACATAACGACACTTGATTTTTGGGTGCAACAGAGTGGATTAGACATGTTTGTCGTGAAATCACAAGTTTTATAAACGGTGCCGAACGGGTGCACATGTTGCTGCTGATGGTGCTGATAAATATTTGAGCCTTGTCGTACAACGTGTCCTCAGTACCCAGGTTGCTCCACAAGAACAAAACCAACGACACAATCTTTTCCACACTAAAGGTGTATTCAAGAGAGGTCTATTCGCATAATCATTGATGGGGGGAGCTGTAACATCTTGGCAAGCACAGATATGGTTGAGAAACTCGCTCTCTAGACTTGACCGCACCCCCATCCCTATCACATTCAATGGCTCAACCAAGGTGGTAAGATGAAGGTGACACGCTCTGTACGCTCCCACTTTGATATGGGTTCCTATCATGATTCTGTTGATTGTGATGTTGTTCTAATGCAAGCGTGCTCTTTACTGCTTGGTAGACCATGGCAATACGATACTGATAGTGTGCATCATGGCTGCACGAACCAATACTCACTCACCTTTAAAGCCAGGAAAATTATTTTGCATGCAATGTCTCCAGAACAGATAATTAAGGATGAACTTGCTGGAGCAAACAGAGAGAACAAACATAGTGATTCGCCGATTGTGCTAAAAGAAATTAAACTAAAAGCTCCTGTTTTGCTAGCCACACATGCTGATCTCGATGAATGCAATAACGCTAGCCTTCCTTACTATGCTCTCATGTGTACACATGTATTGGTCTTACTTGATGATGTGCCGCCAGTTGTGGTACCTTCTGCTGTTACTAAGCTTTTGCAGGACTTCTCCGATGTTTTTCAGGATGATGTTCCGGCTGGTCTTCCTCCTCTTCGTGGCATTGAACACCAGATTGATCTCATTCTAGGAGCATCATTGCCGAACCGCGCACCATACCGCACTACCCCGGAGGAAACAAAAGAAATTCAGCGCCAGGTAAAAGAATTGCTTGATAAGGGTTACATTCATGAGTCTCTTAGTCCTTGTGCTGTCCCTGTTTTATTAGTACCCAAGAAGGATGGCTCATGGTGCATGTGTGTTGATTGTCGTGCCATGAATAACATAACAATTTGCTACCGTCATCCTATACCAAGGTTAGACAATATGCTTGATGAGTTAAGTGGCGCTGTTCTGTTCTCTAAGGGTGATTTGCGTAGTGGGTATCATCAAATTCGCATGAAGTTAGGGGATGAATGGAAAAAAGCCTTTAAAACAAAATTTGGTTTATATGAATGGTTGGTCATGCCTTTGGATTGACTAATGCTCCTAGCACTTTCATGAGATTAATGAACGAAGTTTTGCGGGCTTTCATAGGCAAGTTTGTGGTTGTTTATTTTGATGATATTCTGATCTATAGCATGTGTTTTGAGGACCATTTGAAGCATTTGCGTGCTGTTTTTGATGCTTTGCGCACTGCACGTCTTTTCGGAAACTTGGCTAAGTGTAGTTTCTGCACAGACCGTGTTTTTTTTCTTGGCTATGTTGTTACAGCATAGGGTATCGAAGTGGATCGCGCCAAAATTGAAGCAATACAAAGCTGGCCACCTCCCACCACCGTGACACAGGTTCGAAGTTTTCTTGGACTTGCTGGATTCTATCACCGATTTGTTCGTGATTTCAGCACCATCGCTGCTCCGTTGAATGAACTCACAAAAAAGGGTGTTCCCTTCTCTTGGGGTCCAGCACAAGAAGAAGCCTTCCTGATTTTAAAAATAAGTTGACCCATGCACCCTTACTTCAGCTCCCTGATTTCACCGATATGTTTGAGCTGGAATGTGATGCTAGTGGAATTGGGATAGGTGGTGTTTTGTTGTAGGAAGGAAAACCGGTAGCATATTTTAGTAACCAATCAAATCTGAACCGTAGGCATGCTAAATGGGTGGAATTCATTGAGTCCTTTCCTTATGTTATCAAACATAAGAAAGGAAAAGAAAATGTGATTGCTGATGCTTTATCTCGTCGCTACACCAAGCTCTCACAATTAGATTTCAAAATATTTGGGCTACAAACTATGAAGGACCAGTATTGTCTTGACCCTAATTACAAAGACATTATTTTGAATTCAAAGAGGGCAGAACATGGGGAAAATACTTTTTGGATGATGGTTTGCCACATCTAGTTCTTGCTTGTTCTTCGATTACTTGCAGGAATTGATCTTCGTGATCAGGTTGATCTAGCTATTTCGACGAGGTCAATAACCATTCGGAGGTTATAATCGGCGCACGACCCTTTCGTTTGTAGTCGGATCGTGAGGGTCGACTCCACCAAATTTATATTTATCACCTCACCGAAAGATCGCGCACTCAAATTCTATCATGAAATCACAACTTTCATAAACAGCGCCAAACCGGTGCATTTAATGCACCTGTCGGGCCCGTTTTCGCATCGATTTTTGAAGGTGACCAAAACATGATATAGATATCCAAACTTGGATTTTGGGTGTAATGGAGTGAATTGGACATGTCTGTCGCGAAAAAATAACTTTCATAATCGACGCCGAACCTGAGCATTTAATGCACCTGTGGGGTCTGTTTTCGCGCCAATTTTTAAAGGTGACCAAAACATGATATAGATACCCAAACTTGGTTTTTGGGTGCAGTGGAGTGGATCGGACTGGTTTCTCGCGAAAACACAACGTTCATAATCAGCTCCGAACCTTTGTATTTAATGTGCCTGTGAGCCCGTTTTGACGTCGAAAAGGTGACCAAAACATGATATACATACCCAAACTTAGTTTTTGGGTGCAAAGGAGTGCATCGGACATGTTTGTCCCAAAAACACAACGTTCATAATCGACGCCGAACCTGTGCATTTAATGCTCCCGTGGGGTCGTTTTTGTGCCAATTTTTGAAGGTATCCAAAACGTGATACACATATTGACACTTGATTTTTGGGTGCAACAAAGTGGATTGGACATGTTTGTCATGAAATTACAACTTTCATAATTGGCGCCGAACCGATGCATTTAATGCACCTGTCGGGCTCGTTTTCGCATCGATTTTTGAAGGTGACCAGAACATGATATACGTACCCAAACTTGGTTTCTCGGTATAATGGAGTGGATTGGACATGTTTGTCGCGAAAACACAAGTTTCATAATTGGCACACGAACCGGTGCATATAATGCACCCGTGGGGCCCGTTTTCGTGTTGGTTTCTTAAGATGACCAAAACAAGATTTGCATTGCCAAACTTGGTTTTTGGGTGCAAGGGAGTGGATCGGACATGTTTGTCTCCAAAACACTACTTTCATAATCAGCGGCGAACCTGTGCATTTAATGCAACGGTGGGGCCATTTTCGTGTCCATTTTTGAAGTGTCCAAAACGTGATACACATTGCGAAACATGATTTTTGGGTGCAACAGAGTGGATTGGACAAGTTTATTGTGAAATCACAACTTTCATAAACGGCGCCGAACCGATGCATTTAATGCACTTGTCGGGCCCGTTTTCACGCCGATTTTTGAAAGTGACCAAAACATGATATACGTACCCAAACTTTGTTTCTGGGTGCTATGTAGTGGATGGGACATGTTTGTCGTGAAAACACAACTTTCATAATCGGCGCCGAACCTGAGCATTTAATGTGCCTGTGGGGTTCGTTTTCGCGTCGGTTTTTGAAGATAACCAAAACATGACATACGTGCCCAAACGCGGTTTTATGGTGCAGTGGAGTGCATCGGACATGTTTGTCTCAAAAACACAACGTTCATAATCGGTGCCGAACTTGTGCATTTAATGCTCCTGTGGGGTCGTTTTTGTTCCGATTTTTGATGGTGTCCAAAACGTGATACACATAGCGACACTTGATTTTTGGGTGCAACAGAGTGGATCAGACATGTTTGTCTCAAAAACACAAATTTCATAATCGGCGCCGAACGTGTGCACTTAATGCACCTATGGGGATCTATTTCGCGCCGGTTTTTGAAAGTGACCAAAACACGATATACATACCCAAATATTGTTTTTGGGTGCAATAGAGTGGTTTGGACATTTTTTTTCGCGAAAACACAACTTTCATAATCGGTGCCGATCTTGAGCATTTATTGCACCTGTGGCGCCCATTTTCACGCCGATTTTTGAAGGTGACAAAACCATGATATACAAACCTAAACTTGGTTTTTCGGTGCAATGGAGTGGATTGGACTTGTTTTTCGAGAAAACAAAACTTTAATAATCGACGTCGAACCGGTGCAATTAAAGCACCTGAGGGGCCCTTTTTCGCGCCGCTTTTTGAAGGTTACCAAAACTTGATATATATACCCAAATTTTGTTCATGGGGGCAATAGACTGGATTGGACATGTTTTTCACGAAAACACAACTCTCATAATCAGCACCGAACCTAAGCATTGAATGCACTTGTGGGACCTGTTTTCGCGTCGGTTTTTGTTAGGTGACCAAAACATGATATACAAGCCCGAACAATGTTCTTGGGTGCAGTGGAGTGGTTCGGACATGTTTCTCGCAAAAACACAACTTTTATAATCGGCGCCGAACCAATGCATTTAATGCACCCGTGGGCCTGTTTTCGCATCGGATTTTGATGGTGACAAAAACATGATATGCATACACAAACTTTATTTTTGGGTGCAATGGAGGGGATTGAACATGTTTTTCGCGAAAGCACAACTTTCATAATTGGCGCTGAACCTGAGCATTTAGTGCACCTGTGGGGCCCGTTTTCGCGTCGGTTTTTGAAGGTGACCAGAACTTGATATACATACTAAACTATGTTTTTGAAGTTGGCCAAAACATGATGTCATACCCAAACTTAGTTTTTGGGTGTAATTGAGTGGATCGGACATGTTTCGTGCGAAAACACAACTTTCATAAGCGCCGTCGAACCTGTGAAATTAAAGCATCTTTGGGCTCGTTTTCGCGTCGGTTTTTGAAGGCGACAAAAACATGATATACATACCCAAACTTGGTTTTTGCGTGCCATGGAGTGGATTGAACATTTTTTTTGCAAAAACACAACTTTCATAATAGGCGCCGAACCTCTGCATTTAAAGCACATCTGTGGACCTGCTTTTGCCACGATTTTTTAAGGTGATGAAAACACGATATACATACCTAAACTAGGTTTCTGGGTGGAATGGAGTTCATTGGTCATGTTTCGCGCAAAAACACAACTTTCATAATCGGCGCTTAACCTATGCATTTAAAGCACCTCTGTGGCCCGTTTTGATGCCTGTTTTTTAAGATGACCAAAACAAGATATACATCCCCAAACTAGGTTTTTTGTGCAATGGCGTGGATTGGACATGTTTCTCGCAAAAACACAAGTTTCAGAATCGACGCCGAACCTGTGCATTTAATGCACCTGTGGGGCCTGTTTTCGCGTCGTTTTTGGAAGTGACCAAAACATGATATACGTACCCAAACTTGATTTTTAGGTGCAATGGAGTGGATTGGACACGTTTCTCTGGAAAACTCAACTTTCATAAACGGCGCCGAACTTGTGCATTTAATGCACCTGTGGGGCTCGTTTTCGCGCCGATTTTTGACGGTGACAAAAACGTGATATAAAACCCAAACTTGGTTTTTGAATGCAATGGTGTGGATTGGCCATGTTTTCGTGCTGATTTTTAAGGTGACGAAAACATGATATACATATCCAAACTAAGTATTTGTACGGAATGGAGTGTATTAGACATATTTGGCGAAAAACACAACTTTCAAAATTGGCACAGGAACCAGTGCTTTTAATGCATCGATAGGGCTCGTTTTTTTGCCGGTTTTTGAAGGAGTCAACATGATATTAGTACCCAAACTTGATTTTTGGGTATCATAGAGTGGATTGGACATGTTTGGCGCGAAAACACAAGTTTCATAATCGACGCTCGAACTGTTGCATTTAATGAACCTTTGGGGCCTGTTTTCGTGCGGATTTTTGAAGGTGACCAAAACATAATATACATACACAAACTTTGTTTTTAGGTGGAATGGAGTGGATTGGACATATTTGGCGCAAAAACATAACTTTCATTATCAGCGGATGAACCTCTGCATTTAATGCACCTGTGGGCCCGTTTTGACGCTGATTTTTGAACGCGACCAGAACAAGATATACATACCGAAACTTTGTTTTTGGGTGCAATAGAGTGGATCGGACATGTTTTTCGTGAAAACACAACTTTCATAATTGGCGCCGAACCTGAGCAATGAATGCCCCTGTGGCGAAGGTGACTAAAACATGATATAACTTGGTTTTTCGGTGGAGTGGAGTAGATCAAACATGTTTCTCACGAAAACACAACTTTCATTTGAACCGGTGCATTTGAAGCACCTGAGGGGCCCCTTTCCGCATCGATTTTTGAAGGTGGCCAAAACTTCATATACATACCCAAATTTTGTTTTTGGGTGCGGTAGAGTGGATTAGACACGTTTTTCACGAAAACACAACTCTCATAATCGGCACAAAACCTGAGCATTTATTGCACTTGTGGGGCCCGTTTTCGAGACAATTTTTTAAGGTGACCAGAACAGGATAAGCATGCCCAAACTTAGTTTTTGGGTGCAGTAGAGTGGATTGGGCATGTTTCTCGCGAAAACACAACTTTCATAATCGGCGTCTAACTTGTGCATTTAATGCACCTGTGGGCCCGTTTTCGCGTCGGTTTTTGATGGTGACAAAAACATGATATACGTACCCAAACTTTATTTTTCGGTGTAATAGAGTGGATTGGACATATTTTTCACGAAAACACTACTTTCATAATTGGCGCTGAACCAGAGCATTTAATGCCCCTGTGGGGCCCGTTTTCGCGCCGGTTTGGCGAAGGTGATCAAAATATGATATACATATCGAAACTTCGTTTTTTGGTGCAGTGGAGTGGATCGGACATGTTTCTCGTGAAAACACTTTCATAAGGGCACGAAACCGTTGCATTTAATGCAGCTGTGGGCCCGTTCCTGTGTCGGTTTTTGACGGTGACTAATACTTGATATACATATCAAAACTTTGTTTTTGGGTGCAATCGAGTGGATTGGACATGTTTTTTTGCCAAAAAAGAACTTTCATAATCGGGGACGAACCTGAGCATTTAATGCACCTGTGGGGCCCGTTTTCGCGTCTGTTTTTTGAAGGGGACCAAAACATGATATACTTGCCCAAACTTAGTTTTTGGGTGCAGTGGAGTCGATCGCAAATGTTTTACGTAAAAACACAACTTTCGTAATCTACGCCGAACCCGTGTATTTAATTCACCTGTGGTTCCGTCATCACGCGAGTTTTTTAAGGTGACAAAAACATGATATACATGCCCAATCATTATTTTTGGGTGCACTAGAGTGGATTGGACTTGTTTTTCGCAAAAACACAACTTTCATTATTGGCGCCAAACCTGAGCATTTAAAGCCCCTGTGGGGCCCGTTTTCGCGTCGGTTTGGCGAAGGTGACCGAAACATGATATACATATCAAAACTTTGTTTTTGGGTGAAGTGGAAAGGATCAGACTTGTCTCTCATGAAAACAGAACTTTCATAATCGACGCCGAACCTGAGCATTTATTGCACCTGTGGGGGGTGCAGTGGAGTGGATCGGATATGTTTCTCGCGAAAACAATTTCATAAATGAGCGCGGAACCTGTGCATTTAATGCACCTGTGGGCAGATTTTAGCGTCGATTTTTTGAAGGAGACCAAAACATGATATACATGCCCAAATGTGGTTTTTGGGTGCAGTGGAGTGGACCAGACAGTTTTTTGGAAAAAACACAACTTTCGTAATCGGTGTCGAACCTGATCATTTAATGCACCTGTGGGGCCTGTTTTCGCGTCGGTTTTTGAAGGTGACCAAAACATGATATACATGCCCAAACTTGGTTTCTGGGTGCAGTGGAGTCGGTCGGACCTGTTTCTCGGGAAAACACAACTTTCGTAATCAGCGTCGAAAATGTGCATTTAATGCACCTGTGGGCCCGTCATCGCGCCAGTATTTTAAGGTGGCAAAAATTTGATGTACATACCCAAATTTCATTTTTGGTTGCCCCAGACTGGATGGGACATGTTTTTCGCGAAATCACAACTTTCACAATAGACGCCGAACCTGAGCATTTAATGGCCTTGTGGGGCCCATTTTCGCGCGGGTTTGTCGAAGTTGACCAAAACACGATATATATACCCAAACTTGGTTTTTGGGTGCAGTGGAGTGGATCAGACATGTTTCCCGCGAAAACATAACTTTCATAAGCGGCGCCGAACATGAGCATTTAATGCACCTGTGGGGCTCGGTTTCGCGCCGGTGGTTGAAGGTGACCAGATCATGACATACATACCAAACTTGGATTTTGGGTGTAGTTGAGTGGATCGGACATGTTTCTTGCGAAAACACTTTCATAATCGGCGGCAAACCTAATCATTTAATGCACCTGTGGGGCCCATTTTTGCGTCGGTTTTTGAAGGAGACCAAAACATGATATAAATGCCCAAACTTGATTTTTGGGTGTAGTGGACTGGCGCGGACATATTTCTTGCGAAAACAGTTTCATAATCAGCGGCAAACCTGATCATTTAATGCACCTGTGGGGCTCGTTTTCGCGTCGGTTTTTGAAGGAGACCAAAACATGATACACATACCAAAATTTGGTTTTTGGGTTCAGCGGAGTGGATCGGACATGTTTCTTGCGAAAACACAACGCTCATAATCAGCGCCGAACCTGAGCATTTAATGCACCTGTGGGGCCCCTTTTCGCGCCAGTTTTTTAAGGTGACAAAAACATGATATACATACCCAAACTTTATTTTTGGGTGCACTAGAGTTGGTTGGACTTATTTTTCGCGAAAACACAACTTTCATAATTGGCGTCGAACCTATGCATTTAATGCCCCTGTGGGGCCCGTTTTCGCACTGGTTTGGCAAAGGTGATCAAATCATGATAAACCTTTCCAAACTTGGTTTTTGGTTACAGTGGAATGGATAACAAATGTTTCTCGCAAAAACACAACTTTCATAATCGGCGTCGAACCTGAGCATTTAATGCACCGCGGGGCCCGCTTTCGCTCCGGTTTATGAAGGTGACCAAAACTTCTTATAGATGCCCAAACTTTGTTTTTCGGTGCAGTGGAGTGGATCGGACATGTTTCTCCCGAAAATACTTTTATAATGGGCGCGGAACCTATGCTTTCAAGGCTTACATGCCCAAACGTGGTTTTTGGGTGCAGTGGAGTGGATCGGACATGTTTCTGGCGAAAACACAACTTTCATAATCGGCGCGGAACATTGGATTTAATGCACCTGTGGGCCCGTTGTCGTGTCTGTTTTTTGAAGGTGACCGAAACTTGATATACATATCTAAACTTTGTTTTTGGGTAATATAGAGTGGATTGGACATGTTTTTCGCGAAAACACAACTTTTATAATCGACGTCGAACCTGAGCATTTAATGCACCTGTGGGCCCGTTTTCGCCCCGATTTTTGAAGGTGACCAAAACATGATATACATGCACAAACTTGGTTTTTCGGTGCAGTGGAGTGGATCGGACATGTTTCTTTCGAAAACACAACCTTCATAATCGGCCCCGAACCTGTGCATTTAATGTACCTATGGGCCCGTTATCGCGCCTATTTTTTAAGGTGACAAAAACATGATATACATACTCAAACTTTCTTTTTGGGTCCAATAGAGTGGATGGGACACGTTATTCACGAAAACATAACTTTCATAATCGGCGCCGAACATGAGCATTTAATGCACCTGTGGGCCCGTTTTCGTGCCAGTTTTTTAAGGTGACAAAAACTTGATGTACATACCCAAACTTTATTTTTGAGTGCACTAGAGTGGATTGGACATATTTTTGTGAAGACACAACTTTCATAATTGGCGTCGAGCCTGAGCATTTAATGCCCCTGTGGGGCCCGTTTTCGCGCCGGTTTGGCGAATGTGACCAAAACATGATGCACATACCCGAACTTAATTTTTGGGTGCAGTGGAGTGGATCGGATATGTTTCTGACGAAAACACAACTTTCATAATCGGCGCCGAACCTGTGCATTTAACGCCTCTGTGGGGCCCATTTTCACACAGTTTGGCGAAGGTGACCAAATCACGATATACAATCGCAAAGTTGGTTTTTGGGTGCCGTGGAGTAGATCAGACACGTTTCTCGCGAAAACACAACTTTCACAATCGGCGCTGAACCTGAGCATTTAATGCACCGTGGGGCCTGCTTTCGTGCCGGTTTTTGAAGCTGACCAAAACATGATGTAGATACCCAAACTTGGTTTTTGGGTGCAGGGAAGTGGAGTGGATCGGACATGTTCCTCGCGAAAACACTTTCATAATGGGCGCAGAACCTGTGCATTTAATGCACCTGTTTACCCGTTTTCGCGTCGGTTTTTGAAGGTGACCAAAACATGATATACATGCCCAAACATCATTTTTGGGTGCAGCGAAGTGGATCGCACAGGTTTCAGAAGAAAACACAGCTTTCATAATCGGCGCCGAACCTGAGCATTTAATACACCAGTGGGCTTGTTTTCGTGCCCATTTTTGAAGGCGACCAAAACATGATATACATACCCAAACATGATTTTAGGGTGCGGTGGAGTGGATCGCACATGTTTATCGCGAAAACACTTTCATAATCGGCGCGGAACCTGTGCATTTAATGCACCAGTGGGCTCGTTTTCGCGTCGGTTTTTGAAAGTGACCAAAATATAATATACATGCCCAAACGTGCTTTTTGGGTGCAGTGGAGTCGATCGGACATGTTTCTCGCGAAAATAGAACTTTCATAATCAGCGCCGAACCTGTGCGTTTAATGCACCTATGGGCCCGTTATCGCGCCAGTTTTTTAAGGTGACAAAAACAAAATATACATACCCAAACTTTATTTTTGAGGGCACTAGTGTGGATTGGACATATTCTAGCGAATTCACAACTTTCATAATTGGCGTCGAACCTAAGCATTTAATGCCCCTGTGGGGCCCATTTTCGCGCCGGTTTGGCGAATGTGACCAAAACATGATGCACATACCCAAACTTAGTTTTTGGGTGCAGTGGAGTGGATAAGACATGTTTCTTGCGAAAACTCAACTTTCATAATCGGCGCCGAACCTGTGTATTTAATGCACCTGTGGGTCCCGCTTTCGCGCCGGTTTTTGAAGCTGACCAAAACATGATATAGATACCCAAACTTGGTTTTTGGGTGCAGTGGAGTGGAGTGGATCGGACATGTTCCTCGCGAAACCACTTTCATAATGGGCGCAATACCTGTGCATTTAATGCACCTGTTTACCCGTTTTCGCGTCGGTTTTGCGAAGGTGACCAAAACATGATATACAAACCCAAACTTGGTTTTTGGTGCAGCGGTGTGGATCGCATAGGTTTCTGGCGAAAACACAACTTTCATAATCGGCGCCGAACCTGAGCATTTAATACACCTGTGGGCTCGTTTTCGTGCCCGTTTTTAAAGGCGACCAAAACATGATATACAAACCCAAACATGGTTTTTGGGTGCGGTGGAGTGGATCGGACATGTTTATCGCAAAAACACATTCATAATCGGCGCGGAACCTGTGCATTTAATACACCAGCGGGTTCGTTTTCGTGTCGGTTTTAGAAGGTGACCGAAACATGATATACAGTTCCAAACCTTATTTTTGGGTGCAGTGGATTGGATTAGACATGTTTCTTGCGAAAGCACAACTTTCATAATCGGCGTCGAACCTGAGCATTTAATGCCCCTCTGGGGCCAATTTTCGCACCGGTTTGGCGAAGGTAACTAAAACATGATATACATATCCAAACTTGGGTTTTGGGTGCAGTGGAGATAATGAGACATGTTTTTCACGAAAGCACAACTTTCTTAATTGGCGCCGAACTTGATCATTTAATGCATCTGTGGGTCCCGCTTTCCCGTCGGTTGTGGAAGGTGACCAAAACATGATATACCTAAAAAAACTTGGTTTTTGGGTGCAGTGGAGTTAATGAGACATGTTTCTCACGAAAGCACAACTTTCTTCATCGGCGCCGAACCTGATCATTTAATGCTCCTGTGGCACCCGTTTTCGAGCCGGTTTTTCAAGGAGACAAAAACATGATATACATACCCAAACCTTATGTTTGGGTGCAGCGGAGTGGATCTGACATGTTTCTCGGGAAAACACAACTTTCATAATCGGCGCTGAACCTGAGCATTGAATGCACTTGTGGGGCCCGTTTTCGCGCCGGTTTTTGAAGGTGACAAAAACATGATATACATGCCCAAACTTTCTTTTTGGGTGCAATACAGTGGATTGAACATGTTTTTTGCGAAAACAGAACTTTCATAATCGACGCCGATCCTGAGGAATTAATGCACCTGTGGGGCCTGTTTTCACGTCGCTTTTTGATGGTGACAAAAACACGATATACATTCCCAAACTTGGTTTTTGGGTGCACTGTAGTGGATTGGACATGTTTTTCGCGAAAACACAACTTTCATAATCGGCGCCGAACCTGAGCATTTAATGCCCCTATGGTGCCTGTTTTTGCGTCGGTTTGGAGAAGGGGACCTAAACATGATATACATGCCCAAACATGGTTTTTGGATGCAGTGGAGTGGATCAGACAAGTTTCTCGTGAAAACACAACTTTTATAATCGGCGCCGAACCTGAGCATTTAATGCACCTGTGGGGCCCGCTTTCGCGCCGGTTGTTGAAGGTGACCAAAACATGATATACATACCGAAACTTGATTTTTGGGTACAGTGAAGTGGATCGGAAATGTTTCTCGCGAAAACACAACATTCATAATCGGCGCCGAACCTGTGCATTTAATGCACCTGTGGGCCCGTTTTCGCGTTGGATTTTGAAGGGGACCAATACATGAAATACATGCCGAAACAAGGTTTTTGGGTGCAGCGGACTGGATCAGACATGTTTCTCAGGAAAACACAACTTTCATAATCGGCGCCGAACTTGAGCATTTAATGCACCATTGGGGCCTGCTTTCGCGTCGGTTGTTGAAGGTGACCTAAACAAGATATACAAATCCAAACTTGGTTTTTCGGTGCAGTGGAGTGGATCAGACATGTTTCTCGCGAAAACACAACTTTAATAATCGGCGCCGAACCTGTGCATTTATTGCACTTGTGGGCCTGTTTTCGCGCCAGTTTTTGAAGGTGAGAAAAACGTGATATACATACGCAAACTTTCTTTTTGGGTCCAGTAGAGTGGATGGCACACGTTTTTCACGAAAACATAACTTTCATAATCGACGCCAAACCTGAGCATTTAATGCACATGTGGGGCCCGTTTTCGCGTCGGTTTTTGAAGGGAACCAAAACATGAAATACATGCCCAAACTTGGTTTTTGGGTGCAGCGGAGTGGATCAGCCACGTTTCTCGCAAAAACACAACTTTCATAATCGGCGCCGAGCCTGAGCATTTAATGCACCTGTGGGGCCCGCTTTCACGCCAGTTGTTGAAGGTGACCGAAACATAATATGCATAGCCAAACTTCGTTTTTGGGTGCAGTGGAGTGGATCGGACATGTTTCTCGCAGAAACACTTTCATAATCGATTCAGAACCTGTGTATTTAACGCAGCTGTGGCTCTGTTTTCGCGTCGGTTTTTGAAGGTGACCAAAACTTGATATACATACCTAAACTTTGTTTTTGGGTGCAATAGAGTGGATTGAACGTGTTTCTCACGAAAACACAACTTTCAAAATCGGTGCGGAACCTGTGCATTTAATGCACCTGTGGGGCCTGTTTTCGCGGCGGTTTTTTAAGGTTACAAAAACATGATATACATAAGCAAACTTGGTTTTTGGGTGCAATGGAGTGGATTGGACATGTTTTTCAGGAAAAAGGAACTTTCATAATCGATGTCGAACCGGTGCATTTGAAGCATCTGAGTAGCTCGTTTTCGCGTCAATTTTTGAAGGTGACCAAAACTTGATATACATACACTAATTTTGTTTTTGGGTGCAATAGAGTAGATTGGACATGTTTTTCATGAAAACACAACGCTCATAATTGACGACGAACATGAGCATTTAATGCACCTGTGGGGCCCGTTTTCGCGCCGGTTTTTGAAAGTCACCAAAACATGATATACATACCCAAACTTAGTTTTTGGGAGCAGTGGAGTGGACTGGACATGTTTCTTGCGAAAACACAAATTTCAAAATCGGCCTCGAACCTGATCTGTTATTGCCCCTGTGGGGCCCGTTTTCGCGCCAGTTTGGCGAAGGTGACCAAAACATGATATACATATCCAAACATGGTTTTGGGTGCAGTGGAGTGGATCACACAAGTTTCTCCTGAAAACTGAATTTTCATAATCGGCGCTGAACCTGAGCATTTAATGCATCTGTGGGGCCCGCTTTCGCGCCGGTTGCTGAAGGTGACAAAAACATGATATACATACCCAAACTTGGTTTTTGGGTGCAGTGGAGTGGCTCGGACATGTTTCTCGCGAAAACACATCTTTCATAATGGGCGCCGAACAAGAGCATTTAATGCCCCTCTGGGACCCGTTTTCGCGCCGGTTGCCGAAGGTGACAAAAACATGATATACATACGAAAACTTGGTTTTTGGGCGCAGTAGAGTGGATTCAACATATTTTTCGCAAAAACACAACTTTCATAATCGTTGCCAAACCTGAGCATTTAATGCCCCTGCGGGGCTCGTTTTCGCGCCGGTTTGGCGAAAGTGGCCAAAATATGATATACATACCCAAACTTGGTTTTTGGGTGCAGCGGAGTGGATCAAACATGTTTCTTGAGAAAACACAACTTTCATAATCGGCGCCGAACCTGACCATTTAATGCACCACTGGGACCCGCTTTCGCGCCGGTAGTTGAAGGTGACCAAAACAAGATATACATACCCAAACTTGGTTTTTGGGTGCAGTGAAGTGGATCGGACAGGTTTCTCGCGAAATCACGACTTTCATAATCGGCGCCGAACCTGTGCATTTAATGCACTTGTGGGCCCGTTTTCGCGCCAGTTTTTTAAGGTGACAAAAACATAATATACATACCCAAACTTTCTTTTTGGGTCCAAAAGAGTGGATGGGACACGTTTTTCGCGAAAACATAAGTTTCATAATCGGCGCCGAACCTGAGCATTTAATGCATATGTGGGGCCCGTTTTCGCGTCGATTTTTGAAGGGGACCAAAACATGATATCCATGCCCAAACATGGTTTTTGGGTGCAGTGGAGTGGATCTTTCATGTTTCTCCCGAAAACAGTTTCATAATCGGCGCGAAACCGGTGCATTTAATGCACCAGTGGCTCTGTTTTCGCGTCGGGTTTTAAAGGTGACCAAAACTTGATATACATATCTAAACTTTGTTTTTGGGTGCAATAGAGTGAATTGAACATGTTTCTCCTGAAAACACAACTTTCAAAATCGGTGCGGAACATGTGCATTTAATGCACCTGTGGGGCCTGTTTTCATGGCGGTTTTTAAAGGTTACAAAAACATGATATACATACGCAAACTTGGTTTTTGGGTGCAATGCAGTGGATTGGACATGTTTTTCAGGAAAACAGAACTTTCATAATCGACGTCGAACCGGTGCATTTCAAGCACCTGAGGAGCTCGTTTCCGCGTCAATTTTTGAAGGTGACCAAAACTTGATATACATACCCAGATTTTATAGAGTAGATTGGACATGTTTTTCACGAAAACACAACGCTCATAATCGGCGATGAACCTGAGCATTTAATGCACCTGTGAGGCCTGTTTTCGCGCCGGTTTTTGAAAGTCACCAAAATATGATATACATACCCAAACTTAGTTTTTGGGAGCAATGGAGTGGATTGGACATGTTTCTTGCAAAAACACAACTTCATAATAGGCCTCGAACCTGAGCAATTATTGCCCCTGTGGGGCCCGTTTTCACGCCAGTTTGGTGAAGGTGACCAAAACATGATATACATATCCAAACTTGGTTTTGGGTGCATTGAAGTGGATCAGACATGTTTCTCCCGAAAACTGAATTTTCATAAAGGGCGCCGAACCTGAGCATTTAATGCATCTGTGGGGCCCTCTTTCGCGTCGGTTGCTGAAGGTGAAGAAAACATGATATACATACCCAAACTTGGTTTTTGGGTGCAGAGGAGTGGCTCGGACAAGTTTCTCGCGAAAACACAACTTTCATAATGGGCGCCGAACATGAGGATTTAATGTCCCTCTGGGACCCGTTTTCGCGCCGGTTGCCGAAGGTGACAAAAAAATGATATACATACGAAAACTTGGTGTTTGGGTGGAGTGGAGTGGATCAGTAATATTTTTCGCGAAAACACAACTTTCATAATCGTTGCCAAACCTGAGCATTTAATGCCCCTGTGGGGCCCGTTTTCGCGTCGGTTTATTGAAGGTGACCAAAACATGATATACATACCCAAACTTGGTTTTTGAGTGCAGTGGACTGGATCGGACATGTTTCTTGGGAAAACCTGACTTTTATAATAGGCGCCGAACCTGAGCATTTAATGCACCTCTGGGTTCCGCTTTCGCGGCGGTTGTTGAAGGTGACCAAAACATGATATATATACCCAATCTTGATTTTTGGGTGCAGTGGAGGGGATGGGACATGTTTCTCGCGAAAACACAACTTTCATAATCGGTGCTGAACCTGTGGGCCCGTTTTCGCGCCAGTTTTTTAAGGTGACAAAAACATGATATACATACCCAAACTTAATTTTTGGGAGCAATAGAGTGGATTGGACATGTTTTACGCGCAACCACAACTTTCATAATTGGCGTCGAACCTGAGCATTTAATTATCCTCTAGGGCTTGTTTTCGCGTAGGTTTGGCGAAGGTAACCAAAATATGATATACATACCCAAACTTGGTTTTTGGGAGCAGTGCAGTGGATCGGACATGTTTGTCGAGAAAACACAACTTTCATAATCGGCGCCGAACTTGAGCATTTAATACACCTCTGGGGCCCGCTTATGCGCCGGTTGTTGAAGGTAACCGAAACATGATATATATATCCAAACTTGGTTTTTGGGAGCAGTGTAGTGGATCGTACATGTTTCTCGAGGAAACACAACTTTCATAATGGGCGGCGAACCTGAGCATTTAATACACCTCTAAGGACCGCTTTCGCGCCGGTTGTTGAAGTTGACCAAAACAAGATATATATACCCAAACTTCGTTTTTTGGTGTAGTGGAGTGGATCGGACATTTTCTCTTGAAAACACAACTTTCATAATCGGCACTGAACCAGTGCATTTATTGCACCTGTGGGCCCATTTTCGCGCCAGTTTTTTAAGGTGACAAAAACATGATATACAAACCCAAACTTTATTTTTGAATGCAATAGAGGGGATTGGACATGTTTTTCGCGGAAACACAACTTTCATAATTTGCGCCGACCTGAGCATTTAATGCCCTCTAGGGCCCGTTTCCGCGCCGGTTTGGCAAAGGTAACCAAAACATGATATACAACTCCAAACTTGGTTTTTGGGTGCAGTGAAGTGGATCAAACATGTTTCTCGAGAAAACACAACTTTTATAATCGGCGCCGAACCTGAGCATCTATTGCACCTGTGAGGCCCGATTTCACGCCGGTTGTTCACGGAGGACAAAACATGATATACAAACCCAAACTTTATTTTTGAATGCAATAGAGGGGATTGGACGTGTTTTTCGCGGAAACACAACTTTCATAATTGGCGCCGACCTGAGCATTTAATGCCCTCTAGGGCCCGTTTCCGTGTCGGTTTGGCGAAGGTAACCAAAACATGATATACAACTCCAAACTTGGTTTTTGGGTGCAGTGAAGTGGATCAAACATGTTTCTCGGGAAAACACAACTTTCATAATCGGCGCCGGTTGTTCACGGAGGACAAAACATGATATACATACCCAAACCATGGTTTTTGGGTGCAGTGGAGTGGATCGGACATGTTTGTCACGAAAACACAACTTTCGTAATCGGCGCCGAACCTGTGCATTTAATGCACCTGTGGGCTCGTTTTTGCGCCAGTTTTTGAAGGTGACAAAAACATGATGTACCTACCCAAAGTTTATTTTTGGGTGCAATAGAGTGGATTGGACATGTTTTTCGCGAAAACATAATTTTCGTGATTGGCACCGAACCTGAGCATTTAATGGTCATGTGGGGCCCATTTTCGCTCCGGTTTGTTAAAGGTAACTAAAACACTACATACATTCCCAAACATGGTTTTTGGATGCAGCGGAGTGGTTCAGACATGTTTCTCGGGAGAACACTACTTTCATAATCGGCGCCGAACCTGAGCATTTAATGCTCCTTTGGGGCCCGTTTTTGCGCCGGTTTGGCGAAGGTGACCAAAACATGATATACATACCCAAACTTGGTTTTTGGGTGCAGTAGTGTGGATCGGACATATTTCTCGAAAAAACACAACTTTCATAATCGGCGCCGAACCTGAGCATCTAATGCACCTATGGGGTCCGAATTCGCCCTGGTTCTTCACGGAGGACAAAACATGATACAGATACCCAAACATAGTTTTTGGGTGCAGTGGAGTGGATCGGACATGTTTGTCACGAAAACACAACTTTCATAATCAGCGCCGAACCTGTGTATTTAATGCCCGTGTGGGCCCGTTTTTGCGCCAGTTTTTGAAGGTGAAAAAAACATGATATACATACCCAAACTATATTTTTGGGTGCAATGGAGTGGATGGGACATGTTTTTCGTGAAAACACAATTTTTATGATTGGCGCCGAACCTGAGCATTTAATGGTCCTGTGGAGCCCGTTTTCGCTCCGGTTTGGTGAAGGTCACCAAAACACTATATACACTCCCAAACATGGTTTTTGGATGCAGTGGAGTGGATCTGACATGTTTCTCGGGAGAACACAACTTTCATAAGCGGCGCCGAACCTGGGCACTTAATGCACCTGTGGGGCCCGCTTTTTGCCCCGGTTTGACGAAGGTGACCAAAACATGATATACAAGCCCAAACTTTGCTTTTGGGTGTAGTGGAGTCGATAAGATATGTTTCTAGTGAAAACACAACTTTCATAATCGGCGCCGAACCAGAGCATTTAATGCACCTGTGGACTCGTTTTCACATTGGTTTTTGAAGGTGACAAAAACATGATATACATACCCAAACATTATTTTTGGGTGCAATAGAGTGGATTGGATATGTTTTTCTCGAAAACACAACTTTCATAATTGGCGCCGAAATTAAGCATTTAATGCCCCAGCGGAGCCCGTTTTTGCGCCGGTTTGGCGAAGGTGACCAAAACATGATATACGTACCCAAACTTGGATTTTGGATGCAGTGGAGTGGATCAGACAATTTTCTCGGGAAAACACAACTTTCATAATCGGCGCCGTATCTGTGCATTTGTTGCACCTGTGGGCCCGTTTTTGCGCCTGTTTTTTAGGTGACAAAAACGTGATTTACATACCTAAACTGTATTTTTGGGTGCAACAGAGTAGATTGGACATGTTTTTTGTGAAAACACAACTTTCATAATTGCCGCCGAACTTGAGCATTTAATGCCCCTCTCAAATCCGTATTCGCGCTGGTTAGGCGAAGGTAACCAAAACAAGATATACATACCCAAACATGGTTTTTGCGTGCAGTGTAGTGGATCGGACATGATTCTCGGGAAAACACAACATTCATAATCGACACCGAACCTGAGCATTTAATGCACCTGTGGGGCCCGCTTTCGCGTCGGTTGGGCGAAGGTGACCAAAACATGATGTATATACCCAAACTTGGTTTTTGGGTGCAGTGGAGTGGATCAGACATGTTTCTTGCGAAAACACAACTTTCGTAATCGGCGTCGAACATGTGTAGTTAATGCACCTGTGGGCTCGTTCTCGCGCCAGTTTTTGACGGTGACAAAAACCGGATATACATAACCAAACTTTATTTTTGAGTGCAATAAAGTGGATGGGACATGTTTTTGGTGAAAACATAACTTTCACAATCGACGTCGAACCTGAGCATTTAATGCACCTGTGGGGCCCGTTTTCGCTTCGATTTTGGAAGGTGACCAAAACATGATATATAGGTCCGAACTTGGTTTTTGGGTGTAGTGGAGTCGATAAAATATGTTTCTCGTGAAAACAGAACTTGCATAATCGACGTCGAACCTGAGCATTTAATGCACCTGTGGGTTCGTTTTCGCATCGGTTTTTGAAAGTGACAAAAACATGATATACATAATTAAGCATTTAATGCCCCAGTGGAGCCCGTTTTCGCGTCGGTTTGGCGAAAGTGACCAAAACATGATATATAAGCGGCTCCGAACTGGAGCATTTAATACACCTCTGGGGCCCGCTTTTTGCCCCGGTTTGACGAAGGTGACCAAAACATGATATACAAGCCCAAACTTTGCTTTTGGGTGTAGTGGAGTCGATAAGATATGTTTCTAGTGAAAACACAACTTTCATAATCGGCGCCGAACCTGAGCATTTAATGCACCAGTGGACTCGTTTTCACATCGATTTTTGAAGGTGACAAAAACATGATATACATATCCAAACATTATTTTTTGGTGCAATAGAGTGGATTGGACATCTTTTTCGCGAAAACAGAACTCTCAAAATCGACGCCTCGGTTTTTGAAAGTGACCAAAACATGATATACGTGCCCAAACATGGTTTTTGAATGTAGTGGAGTGGATCGGACATGTTTCTCGCGAAAACAAAACTTTCAGAATCGACGCCGAACCTGAGCATTTAATACACCTTTGGAGCCCGCTTTCACGCGGGTTGTTGAAGGTGGCTATAACATGATATACATCCCCAAACATGGTTTTTGGGTGCAGTGGAGTGGATCGGTCATGTTTGTTACGGAAACAACTTTGATAATCGGTGCCGAACTTGTGCATTTAATGCACCAGTCATCAAGGTGACAAAACAAGATATACACACCCAAACTTTATTTTTGGGTGCAATACAGCGGATTGGACATGTTTTTCGCGAAAACAGAAGTCAAATAGGGGGCGCCGAAACTGAGCATTTAATTCACCTATGGGGCCTGTTTTTGCGCCCGTTTTTTAAGGTGACCAAAACATGATATATATGCCCAAACTTGGTTTTTGGGTGCAGTGGTGTGGATCGGACATGTTTCTCGTGAAAACACACCTTTCATATTCGGCGTCGAACCTGTGCATTTAAAGCACCTATGGGGCTCGTTTTCGCGCGGGTTTTTGAAACAGAGAAAAACATGATATACGTACCCAAAATTTATTTCTGGGTGCAATAGAGTGGATTGGATATGTTTTTTTTGCGAAAACACAACTTTCATAATCGGCGCCGATCCCGAGCATTTAATACACCGGTGCGGCCCGCTTTTGCGTCGGTTGTTGAAGGTTGTGACCAAAACATGTTATACAACCCAAACTTGGTTTTTGGGTGCAGTGGAATGGATCGGACATGTTTCTCACGAAAACACAACTTTCATAATCGGCCCCGATCTTGAGCGTTTAATGCACCGGTGGGGCCGGTTTTCACGCCGATTTTTGAAGGTGACAAAAACACGATATACAAACATAAACTTGGTTTTTGGATGCAATGGAGTGGATTGAACATTTTTTTTGAGAAAACACAACTTTCATAATTGGCGCCGAACATGAGCATTTAATGGCCCTGCGGGCTCGTTTTCGCGCCGGTTTGGCGAAGGTAACCAAAACACTATTTACATACCTAAACATGGCTTTTGGATGCAGTGGAGTGGATCCGACATGTTTCTCGGGAGAATACAACTTTCATAATCGGCGCCGAACCTAAGCATTTAATGCACCCTGGGGCCCGTTTTTGCGCCGGTTTGGCGAAGGTGACCAAAACATGATATACATACGAAAATTTGGTTTTTGGGTGCAGTGGAGTGGATCAGACATGTTTTTCGCGAAAACACAACTTTCATAATCGTTGCCGTACCTGAGCATTTAATGCACCTCTAGGGCCCGTTTTCGCGTCAGTTGTTGAAGGTGACCAAAACATGATATACAGACCCAAACATGGTTTTTGGGTGCTGCGGAGTGGATCAGACATGTTTCTCGAGAAAACACAAATTTCATAATCGACGCCGAACCTGAGCATTTAATGCACTTGTGGGGCCCTTTTTCGCGCCAGTTTTTGAAGGTGACAAAAACATGATATACACGCCCAAACTTTATTTTTGTGTGCAATACAGTGGATTGAACATGTTTTTCGCGAAAACAAAACTTTCATAATTGACGTCGATCCTGAGTAATTAATGCACCTGTGGGGCCTGTTTTCACGTCGCTTTTTGAAGGTGACAAAAACACGATATACGTTCCTAAACTTGGTTTTTGGGTGCAATGTAGTGGAATGGACATATTTTTCGCAAAAACACAACTTTCATAAACGGCGCCGATCCTGAGCGTTTAATGCACTTGTGGCGCCCGTTTTCGCGCCGGTTTTTGAAGGTGACAAAAACATGATATACTTACCCAAACTTTACTTTTGGGTGCAATACAGTGGATTGAACATGTTTTTCGCGAAAACAAAACTTCCATAATCGGCGCCGATCCTGAGCATTTAATGCACCGGTGGGGCCTGTTTTCACGTCGGTTTTTGAAGGTGACCAAAACACGATATG
>BCLH01000247.1:89707-104347 GCA_001602315.1 Zoysia pacifica
GGTAACCAAAACATGATATACATAAGAAAACTTCGTTTTTGGGTGCAAAGGAGTGGATTGGACATATTTGTCGTGAAAACACAACTTTCATAATCGAGGACGCACCGGTGTATTTAATGCACCTGTGGGGCCCGTTTTTGTGCCTGTATATTAAGGTGACCAAGACGTGATTTATATAGCCAAACTTGGTTTTTGGGCGCGATGGAGTGGATTAGACATGTTTGTCACGAAAACACAGGTTTTATAATCAACGTAAGAACCGGTGCATTTAAGGCACCTGTGGGTCGGTTTTCACGTCGGTTTTTTAAGTAGGCCAAAACACGATATAGATACCCAAACTTGGTTTTTGCGTTTAATAGAGTGGATGGATAAGTTTCGAGTGAAAACACAACTATAAAAATCGGTGCTGAACCGTTGCGTTGAATGCACCTATGAGGCCTGTTTTCGCGCCGGTTTTGAAAGTGACCAAAACATGATATACATTTGTAAACTTCGTTTTGGGTGCAATTGACTGGATTAGACATGTTTGTCATAAAAACACAACTTTCATAATTGGCGTCGAACCTCTGCATTTATACATGGCCAACCTAAGTTTTATTGTGTTGTGGCGTGGATCAGATATGTTTCTCAGGAAAATACAACTTTCATAATCGACGCCGAGCATTAGCATTTAATGCACCTATGGGGCTCGCTTTCGTGTCAGTTTTTGAATGTGACCAAAACATGATATACATACCCAAACTTGGTTTTTGGGTGCAGCGGAGTGGATCGGACATGTTTCTCGTGGAAACATTTTCAAAATGGGCGCGGAACCAGTGAATTTCATGCACCTGTGGGCCCGTTTTCGCATCGGTTTTTGAAGGTAACTAAAAATTTATATACATACCTAAACTTTGTTTTTGGGTGCAATCGAGTGGTTGGACATGTTTTTCACGAAAACACAACTTTCATAATCGAGGCCGAAACTGAGCATTTAATGCACTGGTGGGATCCGTTTTCGCGCCGGTTTTTGGAGGTGACCAAAACATGATATACATGCACAAACTTGGTTTTTGGGTGTAGTGGAGTTGATCGGACATGTTTCTCGTGAAAACACAACTTTCATATTCGGCACCGAACCGGTGCATTTAATGCACTTGTGAGCTCCTTTTCAGGGCCGGTTTTTGAAGGTGACAAAAATATGATATACATACCCAAACTTTATTTTTGGTTGCAATAGAGTGGATTGGACATGTTTTTCGTGAAAGCACAACTTTCAAAATTGGCGACGAACCGGAGCATTTAATGCCCCTGTGGGGCCTGTTTTCGCGTCGGTTTGGCGAAGGTGACCAAAACATAATATACGTACCCAAACTTGGTTTTTGGGTGCAGTGAAGTGGATCAGACATGTTTCTCGCAAAAACACAACATTCATAATCGACGCCGAACCTGAGCATTTAATGCACCTGTGGGGCCCGATTTCGCGCAGGTTGTTGACAGTGATCAAAACTTGATATACATACCCAAACATGGTTTTTGCGTGCAGTGGAGTGGATCGTACATGTTTGTCGTTAAAGCAAAACTTTCATAATTGGCGCCGAACCTGTGCATTTAAGGCACTTGTGGGGGCCGTTTTTGCGCCGGTTTTTTTAATTGACCAAAACATGATATACATAACCAAACATTATTTTTGGGTGTAATAGAGTGGATTGGACATGTTTGTTACGAGAACACAAGTTCCATAATCGGCGCCGAACCTGTGCATTAAATGCAACTGTGGGGCCCGCTTTCGCGCCGATTGTTAAAGGTGACTAAAACATGATATACGTACCCAAACAAGGTTTTGGGGTGCAATGGAGTGGATCGGACATGTTTCTCGCGAAAACACAACTTTCATAATTGGCGCCGAACCTGTGCATTTTATGCAGCTGTGGGCCCGTTTTTGTGCTAGTTTTTTGAGGTGACCAAAACATGATATATGTGCCCAAACTTAGTCTTAGGTGCAATGGAGTGGATTGGACGTGTTTCTCACGAAAACACAACTTTCATAATCGGCGTTGAACCAGTGCATTTAGTGCACCTGTCGGCCCGCTTTTGCGCCGGTTTTTGAAGGTGACAAAAACATGATATACAAACCCAAACTTTATTTTTGGGTGCAATAGAGTGGATTGGACATGTTTTTTAGGAAAACACAACTTTCATAATTGGCGCCGAACCTGAGCATTTAATGCCCCTCTGGGGCCCGTTTTCACGCCGGTTTGGCGGATGTGACCAAAACATGATATACATACCCAAACTTGGTTTTTAGGTGCAGTGGAGTGAATCAGACATGTTTCTCGCGTAAACACTTTCAAAAAGGGCGCGGAACCTATGCTTTTAATGCACCTGTGCGCCCGTTTTCGCGTCGGTTTTTTGAAGGTCACCAAAACTTGATATATATACTCAAACTTGGTTTTTGGGTGCAGTGTAGTGGATCAGACATGTTTCTCGCAAAAACACTTTCACAATGGGCGCGGAACCTGTGCTTTTAATGCACTTGTGGGCCCGTTTTCATGTCAGTTTTTGAAGGTGACCAAAACTTGATATACATACCTAAACTTGGTTTTTGGGTGCAGTGGAGTGCATCAGACATGTTTCTCACGAAAACACAACTTTTATAATCAGCGTGGAACCTGTGTATTTAATGCACCTGTGGGGCCTGTTTTCGCGCCGATTGTTGAAGGTGACTAGAACATGATATACATACCCAAGCATGGTTTTTGGGTGCAATGGAGTGGATCAGACATGTTTCTCGCGAAAAACCAACTTTCATAATCGCCGCCGAACCTGTGCATTTAATGTAGCTGTGGGCCCGTTTTCGTGCCAGTTTTTGAAGGTGACCAAAACATGATATAAGTGCCCAAACTTAGTCTTAGGTGCAATGGAGTGGATTGGACGTGTTTCTCACGAAAACACAACTTTCATAATCGGCGTTGAACCAGTGCATTAATGCACCTGTCGGCCTGTTTTCGCGCCGGTTTTTGAAGGTGACAAAAACATGATATACACACCCAAACTTTATTTTTGGGTGCAATAAAGTGGATTGGACATGTTTGTCACGAAAACACAACTTTTATAATTGGCGCCGAACCTGAGCATTTAATGCCCCTGTGGGGCCCGTTTTCGCGTCGATTTTTGAAGGGGTCCAAAATGTGATATAGATAGACAAACTTGATTTTTGGGTGCAACAAATGGATTGGACATGTTTGTCATGAAATCACAACATTCATAATCGGAGTCGAACCGGTCCATTTAATGCACCTGTGGGTCCCGTTTTCGTGTCGATTATTTAAGGTGACCAAAACATGATATACATAACCAAACTTGGTTTTTGGGTGCAATGGAGTGGACTGGATAAATTTTTCGTGAAAACACAACTTTAATAATCGGCGCCAGACCAGTGCATTAAATGCATCTATAGGGCTCGTTTTCTTGCCGGTTTTTGAAGGTGGCCAAAACAAGATATAAATACCCAAACTTAGATTTTGGGTGCAGTGGAGTGGATTGGACATGTTTGTCGCGAAAACATAACTTTCATAATCGGCGCAAGAACCGGTGCATTTAACGCACCTCTGACGCCCGTTTTCACGTCTGATTTTTGAAGGTGACGAAAACATGATATACATAGCCAAACTTGGTTTTTGGGTGCACTGGAGTGGATTGCACATGTTTGTCACGAAAACACCACTTTCACAATCGGCGCCAGACCGGTGCATTTAATGAACCTGTGGGACCTATTTTCGTGATGCTTTTTGAAGGCGAGCAAAACATGACATATATAGTAGAAGTTGGTTTTTCGGTCGAATGGAGTGGATTGGACATGGTTGTCGCATAAACACAACTTTTATAATCGGCGCACAAACCGGTGCAATTAATGCACCTGTGTAACCCGTTTTGCGCCAGTTTTTCAAGCCGACTAAAACATGATATACATACGCAAACTTGGTTTTTCGGAGTAATAGAGTGGATTGGACATGTTTCGCGCAAAAACACAACTTTCATAATCGGTGCCGAATCGGTGCATTTAATGCACCTATGAGGCTCGTTTTCGCGTCGGTTATGATGGTGACCAAAACAAGATATACATAGCCAAACTTGATTTTTGGGTGCAACGGAGTGGATTGGTCATGTTTGTCGCAAAATCACCACTTTCATAATCGACGCCGAAACGATGCATTTAATGCATCTTTGGGGCCCGTTTTCACGCCAAATTTTTAAGGTGACCAAAACATGATATACAAACTCAAACATGGTTTCTGGGTGTAATAGAGTGGATTGGACATGTTTGTGGCCAAAACACAACTTTCATAATCGGTGCCAAACCGATGCATTTAATGCTTCTCAGGGACCCGTTTTCGCGCTGCTTTTCGAAGCTGAGCAAAATATGATATACATAGTCGAACTTGGTTTTCTGGTCCAATGGAGTAAATTGGACATAGTTGTCGTGAAAACACAACTTTCATAATCAGCGCACGAAGCCCATTTCGCGTCGGTTTTTGATGGTGGGTAAACATGATATACGAAGCCAACATTGATTTTTGGGTGCACGGAGTGGATTTGACACTGTTGTCATGAAAACACAACTTTCATAATCGGCGCCGGAGCGGTGCATTTAACGCACCTGAGGGGCCCGTTTTCGCGTCGGTTTTTGAAGGTGATCAAAACATGATATACATGGCCACAGTTCGTTTTTTGGTGCGACGGAGTGGATTGGATAAGTTTTTCATGAAAACACCACTTCATTTCTGAGTATCTTGGAGTGGATTGGACATGTTTGTGGCGAAAACACAACTTTTATAATCGGTGCACGAACTTGTGCATTTAATGCACCTGTGGGGCCTATTTTCGCGCCAATTTTTGAAGGGGACCAAAACTTGATATACATTGCCAAACTAGGTTTTTGGGTGGAATGGAGTGGATGGGACATGTTTTTCGCGAAAACACAACTTTCATAATCGACGCCGAAGCGGTGCTTTTTATGCACATGTGGGACCCGTTTTCTCGCCACTTTTTGAAGGTGAGCAAAACATGATATACTTTGTCGAACTTGGTTTTGGGCTCCAATGGAGAGGATTGGATATGGTTGTCGCGAAAACACTACTTTTATATTCAGCACACGAACCGATGCATTTAATGCACTTGTGGGGCCCGCTTTCGCGTCGGTTTTTGTAGGTGATCAAAATGTGGTATACATAGCCAATCTTTGTTTTTTTGGTACAACAGAGTGGATTTGACATGTTTGTCCCGAAAACACAAAAAAAATTAGTAGATCGCTAGGTGTTCCCCTGTCCAATCTGTGTTTAGCCTTTGCATAATTTTATTTTAGAATCCGTACTGTTGCGTTTGTGTCTTTCGTTTGTGTTTTGGTTGCTGGATTTCGTGATCTTTTTGTATCCAGGTGTTTTCCTTCATCATTCATCCACATCGTGTGCAGATCTGTTATCGTGTCACATCTGTTAATTGTTTCTTTTGAATTGAAAATTTATCCCACCCACCCACCCATATTTCGATCACAACCACATCCACGCTTCATATATCCACATCTCCATATTTCTCCGCTGCTTAATCATCCACAAAAACGCCCCCAAAATTCGCATCAAATTTGAAATACGAATCTGTTTTCAGCCTTTCAAACAAATCTGATTCGGAGATCCATCATTAAAATAGTCATAAACTTTGTTTCTCTACTCCAAATTAGACATATAAGTACTTTTTGGATATATACAAAAAAATTTCACATCCTCCCATGATCCTAGATTCAACAAATTCAGAACAGAAGTTTCTATTTTCGCGCTCCGAAGTTTCAGCACATATTTAACCGAAATTGGAGATTTTCTCAAGGCCACATCTTTAATCATATTGATCTGAAATTTTGTCGTGTATCATCTTTTGTGCTTCTAGTGCAGAAAATAATATCCGAAAAATAAAATAAAAATAAAAAATTTTGAAGACCAAGAACCTGGGAATTAACCTTCGCTGATTTTTCAAGTGCTGATTTTTCGCGCCTGTTTTTGAAAGTGACAAAAATATGATATACATACCGAAACTTTATTTTTGGGTGCAATATAGTGGATTGGACATGTTTTTTTTGCGAAAACACAACTTTCATAATCGGCGCCGATCCTGGGCATTTAATGCACCTGTGGGGCCTGTTTTCGCGTCAGTTTTTAAAGGTGATCAAAACATTATATACATGCCCAAGCATCGTATTAGGGTGCAATGGAGCGGATTGGACATGTTTCTCGTGAAACACTACTTTCATAATCGACGCCGAACCTGTGCATTTAATGCACCTATTGGCCCGTTTTCGGACCGGTTTTTGAAGACGATAAAAACATGATGTACATACCCGAACTTTATTTTTGAGTGCAATGGAGTGGATTGGACATGTTTTTCGCGAAAACACAACTTTCATAATCGGTGCCGATCCTAAGCATTTAATGCCCCTGTGCAGCCTGTTTTCGTGCCGGTTTGACCAACGAGACCAAAACAAGATGTACATATCAAAACTAGGTTGTTGGGTGCAGTGGAGTGGATCAGGCATGTTTCTCGGGAAAACATAACTTTCATAATCGACGTCGAACCTAAGCATTTAATGCACCTATGGGCCCGTTTTTGCGTCAGTTTTTAAATGTGACCAAAACATGATATATATATATGCCCAATCGTGGTTTTTGGGTGCAGTGGAGTGCATCGGACATGTTTCTTGCGAAAACACAATTGTCATAATCGGCGCCGAACTTGAGCATTTGATGCACCTGTGGGGCCCGTTTTTGCGTCGATTTTTGAAGGTGACCAAAACTTGATATACATGACCAAACATAGTTTTTGGGTGCTGTGGACTGGATTGGACGTGTTTCTCGTGAAAACAAAACTTTCATAATCGGGGTCGAACGTGAGCATTTAATTCCCCTGTGGGGCCCGTTTTTGCGTTGGTTTGGCGAAGGTGACCAAAACATGATATACATCTCCAAACTTGGTTTTTGGGTGAAGTGGAGTGGATCAGACATGTTTGTAACAAAAACAAAACTTCCAAAATTGGCGCCGAACCTGAGCATTTGATGCACCTGTGGGGCCCGCCTTCACACCGGTTACTAAAGGTGACTAAAACATGATATACATACCCAAACATGGTTTTTGGGTGCAGTGGAGTGGATCAGACATGTTTTTTGCGAAAACACTTTCATAATCGGTGCGGAACTAGTGCATTTAATGCACCTGTGGGCCCGTCACCACGCCAGTTTTTTAAGGTAACAAAAACATGATGTACATACCCAAACTTTATTTTTGGGTGCACTAGAGTGGATTGGATATGTTTTTCGCGAAAACATAACTTTCATAATCGGCGCCGAACCTGAGCATTTAATGCACCTGTGAGGCCTGTTTTGGCGCCGGTTTTTGAAGGTGAGCAAAACATGATATACGTGCCCAAACTTAGTTGTTGGGTGCAGTGGCGTCGATTGGACAGACATGTTTCTCGCGAAAACACAACTTTCATAATCGGCGTCGAACCTGTGCATTTAATGCACTTGTGGGGCCCGTTTTCGCACCGGTTTGGCGAAGGTGACCAAAACATGATATACAAACCCAAACTTGGTTTTTGGGTGCAGTGGAGTGGATCCGACATGTTTCTGGCAAAATCACAACTTTCATAATCGGCGCCGAACCTGAGCATTTAATGCCCCAGTGGGTCCCGTTTTCGAGCCGGTTTGGCGAATGTGACCAAAACATGATACACATACCAAAACTTGGTTTTTTGGTGCAGTGGAGTGGATAAGACTTGTTTCTCGCGAAAACACAACTTTCATAATCGACGCCGAACCTGAGCATTTAATGCACCGTGGGGCCCGCTTGGATCGAACATGTTTCTCGTGAAAACACTATCATAATCGATGCGGAACCTATGCCTTTAAAGCACTTGCGGTCCTGTTTTCGCGTCATTTTTGGAAGGTGCCAAAACTTGACATACATACCTAAACTTTGTTTTTGGGTGCAAGAGAGTGGTTGGACATATTTTTCACGGAAACACAACTTTCATAATCAGCGCCGAACCTATGCATTTCATGCATCTGTGGGCCCGTTTTCGTGCCCGTTTTTGAAGGTGACAAAATCATGATACACATACCCAAACTTGGTTTTTGGGTGCAATGGAGTGAATTGGACATGTTTTTCGAGAAATCAAAACTTTCATAATCTACGTCGAAACGTTGCATTTGAAGCACCTGAGGGGCCCGTTTTCGCATGGGTTTTCTAATTTGATCAAAACGTGATATACATACCCAAATTTTGTGTTTGGGTGCAGTAGAGTGGATTGGACATGTTTTTCACGAAAACACAACTCTCATAATCAGCGTTGTACCTGAGCATTTAATGTACCTGTGGGACCCGTTTTCGCGTCGGTTTTTGAAGGGGACCAATACATGATATACATGCCCAAACTTTATTTTTGGGTGCAGTGGAGTAGATCCGACATGTTTCTCGCGAAAACACAACTTTCATAATGCGCGCCAAACCTGAGCATTTAAAGCACCTCTAGGGCCCGCTTTCACGCCGGTTGTTGAAGGTGACCAAAACATGATATATATACCCAAACTTGGTTTTTGGGTGAGGTGGAGTGGATCGGACATTTTTCTCGGGAAAACACAACTTTCATAATTGGCACCGAACATGAGCATTTAATGCACCGCAGGGGCCCGCTTTCGCGCCGGTTGTTGAAGGTGACCAAAACTTGATATATATAGGCAAACTTGGTTTTTGGGTGAGGTGGAGTGGTCGGACATGTTTCTCGAGAAAACACAACTATCATAATCGGCGCGGAACCTGAGCATTTATTGCACCTGTGGGCCTCTTTTCGCGCCGGTTTTTGAAGATGACAAAAGCATGATATACATACCCAATCTTTATTTTTGGGTCCAATAGAGTGGATGGGACATGTTTTTCGCGAAAACATAACTTTCATAATCGGCGCTGAACCTGAGCATTTAATGCACCTGTGGGGCCCGTTTTCGCGTCGATTTTTGTAGGTGACCAAAACTTGGTATACATGCCAAACATAGTTTTTCGGTGCAGTGGAGTGGATCGGACATGTTTCTCGCGAAAACACTTTCATAATGCGCGCGGAACCTTTGCATTTAATGCACCTGTGGACCTGTTTTCGCGTCGGTTTTTGAAGGAGACCAAGACGTGATACACATGCCGAAACGTGGTTTGTGCGTGCAGTGGTGTGGATCAGACATGTTCGTCACGAAAACACAACTTTCATAATCGGCGCCGAACCTAAGCGTTTAATGCCCCTGTGGTGCCCGTTTGCGCGTCGGTTTGGCGAAGGTGACCAAAACATGATATGGATACCCAAACTTGGTTTTTGGGTGCAGAGGAGTGGATCAGACATGTCTCTCGCGAAAACACAACTTTCAAAATCGGCGCCGAACCTGAGCATTTAACAATCCTCTGGGGCCCGCATTCGCTCTGGTTTGGCGATGGTGACCAAACCCTAATATACAGACCCAAAATGAGTTTTTGGGTGCTGGTGAGTGGATCAGACATGTTTCTTGAGAAAACACAACTTTCATAATCGGCGCCCCTGTGGGTCCCGTTTTCGCGTCGGTTTGTCGAAGGTGACCAAAATATGATATACATACCGAAACATGGTTTTTGGGTGCAGCGGAGTAGATTCGACATGTTTCTCGCGAAAACACAACTTTCATAATCGGCGCCGAACCTGAGCATTTAATGCCCCTGTGGGGCCCGTTTTCGCACCGGTTTGGCGAAGGTGACCAAAATATGATATACATACCCAAACATGGTTTTTGGGTGCAGCGGTGTGGATCAGACATGTTTCTCGCGAATACACAACTTTCATAATCGGCGCTGTACTTGAGCATTTAATGCACCTGAGGCTCCGTTTTCGCGTCGGTTTTTGAAGATGACCAAAACATGATATACAGGCCCAAACATGGTTTTTGGGTGCAGCGGAGTCGATCGGAAATATTTCTCGTGAAAACACAACTTTGATAATCGGTGTCGAACCTGAGAATTTAATGCACCTGTGGGCCCGCTTTCGCGACGGTTTTTGAAGGTGACAAAAACATGACATACATGCCCAAACTTGGTTTTTGGGTGCAGGGAGTCGATCGGACATGTTTCTCGTGAAAGCACAACTTTCAAAAGGGGCGCCGAACCTGAGCATTTTATGCCCCTGTGGCGCCCGTTTTCGCGCCGGTTTGGAAAAGGAGACCAAAACATGATATGCATACCCAAACTATGTTTTTGGGTGCAGTGGAGTGGATCGAATATGTTTCTCGCGAAAACACTTTCATAATCGGCGCGGAAGGCGTGCATTTAAGGCACATGTGGCTCCGTTTTCCCGTCGGTTTTTGAAGGCGACCAAAACTTGATATACATACCAAAACTTTCTTTTTGGGTGCAATAGAGTGGATGAAACTTGTTTCTCGCGAAAACACAACTTTCAAAATCGGCGCGGAACCTGTGCATTTAATACACCTGTGGGGCCCGTATTCGCGGCGGTTTTTAAGGTTACAAAAACATGATATACACACGCAAACTTGGTTTTTGGAGGCACTGGAGTGGATTGGACATGTTTTTCAGGAAAACAGAACTTTCATAATCGAAGTCGAACCGGTGCATTTCAAGCACCTGAGGGGCTCGTTTTCGCGTCAATTTTCGAAGGTGATCAAAACTTGATATACATACCCAGATTTTGTTTTTGGGTGCAATAGAGTAGATTGGATATGTTTTTCATGAAAACACAACGCTCATAATCGGCGTCGAACCTAACCATTTAATGCACCTCAGGGGCCCATTTTCGAGCCGGTTTTTGAATGTCACCAAAACAAGATATACATACCCAAACTTAGTTTTTGGGTGCAGTAGAGTGGATGGGACATGTTTCTTGCGACAACACAACTTTCATAATCGGCGTCGAACCTGAGCATTTAATTCCCCTGTGGGGCCCGTTTTCGCGACGGTTTGGCAAAGGTGACCAAATATGATATACATACCCAAACATGGTTTTTGGGTGCAGGGGAGTGGATCAGACATGTTTCTTGAGAAAACACAACTTTTATAATCGACGCAGAACCTGAGCATTTAATCTACAACTGGGGCCCGCTTTCACGCCGGTTGTTGATGGTGACCAAAACAAGATATACATACCCAATCTTGGTTTTTTGGTGCAGTGAAGTGGATCGGACATGTTTCTCGCGAAAACACGACTTTCATAATCGGTGCGAAACCTGTTCATTTAACACTCCTGTGGCTCCGTTTTCGCGTCGGTTTTTGAATGTGACGAAAACTTTATATACATATCAAAACTTTGTTTTTGGGTGCAATAAAGTGGATTGAACATGTTTCTCACGAAAACACAACTTTCAAAATCGGTGCGAAACTTGTGCATTTAATGCACCTGTGGGGCATGTTTTCACGGCGGTTTTTTAAGGTTACAAAAACATGATATACATACGAAAACTTAGTTTTTGGGTGCAATGGAGTGGATTGGACTTGTTTTTCTGGAAAACAGAACTTTCATAATCGATGTCGAACCGGTGCATTTCAAGCACCTAGGGGGCTCGTTTTCGCGTCGGTTTTTGAAGGTGACCAAAACTTGATATACATACCTAGATTTTGTTTTTGGGTGCAATAGAGTAGATTGGACATGTTTTTCACGAAAACACAACGCTCATAATCGGCGCCGAACATGAGCATTTATTGCCCCTGTGGGGCCCGTTTTGCACCAGTTTGGGGAAGGTGACGAAAACATGATATACATATCCAAACTTGGTTTTTGGGTGCAGTGGTGTGGATCAGACATGTTTTTCCCGAAAACAGAACTTTCATAATCGGCGCCAACCTGAGGATTTAATGCATCTGTAGGGCCCGCTTTCGCGCCAGTCGCCGAAGGTGACAAAAACTTGATATACATACCCAAACCGGGTTTTTGGGTGCAGTGGAGTGGCTCAGACATGTTTCTCGCGAAAACACAACTTTCATAATGGGCGCTGAACATGAGCATTTAATGCCCCCTTTGGGACCCGTTTTCGCGCCGGTTGTCGAAGGTGACAAAAACATGATATACATACCCAAACTTAGTTTTTGGGTGCAGTGGCGTGGATCAGGCATGTTTCTCGGGAAAACATAACTTTCATAATCGTTGCCAAACCTGAGCATTTAATGCCCCTGTGAGGCCCGTTTTCGCACCGGTTTGGCGATGGTGACCAAAAGATGATATACATACCCAAACATGGTTTTTGGGTGCAGCGGTGTGGATCAGACATGTTTCTTGAGAAAACACAACTTTCATAATAGTGTCCGAACCTGAGCATTTAATGCACCACTGGGGCCTGCTTTTACGCCGGTTGTTGAAGGTGACCAAAACAAGATATACATACCCAAACTTGGTTTTTGGGTGCAGTGAAGTGGATCGGACATGTTTCTCGCGAAAACATGACTTTCATAATCGGCGCCGAACCTGTGCATTTATTGCAAGTGTGGGCCTGTTTTCGCGCCAGCTTCTGACGGTGACAAAAACATGATATACATACCGAAACTTTCTTTTTGGGTCCAATAGAGTGGATGGGACATGTTTTCGCGAAAACATAACTTTCAAAATCGACATCGAACCTGAACATTTAATGCACCTGTGGGGCTCGTTTTTGCGTCGGTTTTCTATGGGGACCTAAACATGATATATATGCCCAAACTTTGTTTTTTAATGCAGGAGAGTGGTTCAGACATGTTTCTTGCGAAAACACAGCTTGCATAATCTGCACCGAACCTGAGCATTTAATGCACCTGTGGGCGCACGCTTTCGCGTCGGTTTGGCGAATGTGACCAAAACAAGATATACTTACCCAAACTTAGTTTTTGGGTGCAGTGGAGTGGATCAGACATGTTTCTCGAGAGAACACAACTTTCATAATCGGCGCCGAACGTGAGCATTTAATGCACTTGTGGGGCTCGCTTTCGCGCCAGTTTGGCTAAGGTGACCAAAATATGATATACATACGCAAACTTAGTTTTTGGGTGCGGTGGAGTGGGTCAGGCATGTTTCTCAGGACAACTTAACTTTCATAATCGGCGCCTAACCTGAGCATTTAATGCCTCTGTAGGGCCCGTTTTCGCGTCGGTTTGGCGAAGGTGACCAAAATAAGATATACATACCCAAACTTGGTTTTTGGGTGCAGCGGAGACGATCAGACATGTTCCTCGAGAAAACTCAACTTTTGTAATCGGCGCCGAACCGCAGCATTTAATGCCTCTGTGGGGCCTGTTTTCGCGCCGGTTTGGCGAAGGTGACCAAAATATGAAATACATACCCAAACATGGTTTTTGGGTGCGGAGACGATCAGACATGTTCCTCGAGAAAACTCAACTTTCATAATCAGCGCTGAGCCTGAGCATTTAATGCACCTGTGGGGCCCGCTTTCGCGCCGGTTGTTGAAGGTGACAAAAACATGACATACATACCCAAACTTGGTTTTTGGGTGCAGTGAAGTGGATCAGAAATGTTTCTCGCGAAAACACAACTTTCATAATCGGCGCCGAACCTATGCATTTTATGCACCTGTGGGCCCGTTTTCGCGACGGTTGTTGAAGGTGACCAAAACATGATATACATACCCAAACTTTCTTTTTGGGTCTAATAGAGTGGATGGGACACGTTTTTTGCGAAAACATAACTTTCATAATCGTTAATGCACCTGTGGGGCCCGTTTTCGCTTCGGTTTTTGAAGGGGACCAAAACAAGAAATACATGCACAAACTTGGTTTTCGGGTGCAGTGGAGTGGATCTGCGATGTTTCTCGCAAAAACACAACATTCATAATCGGCGCCGAACCTGAGCATTTAATGCACCTGTGGGGCCTGTTTTCGCGCCGGTTTTTGAAAGTCAGCAAAATATGATATACATACCCAAATTTAGTTTTTGGGTGCAGTGGAGTGGATCAGGCATATTTCTCGGGAAAACACAACTTTCATAATCGGCGCCGAACTTGAGCATTTAATGCACCTATGCTGCCCGTTTTCGCGCCGGTTTGGCGAAGGTGGCCCAAAGATGATATACAAACCCAAACATGGTTTTTGAGTGCTGTGGAGTGGATCAGACATGTTTCTCGCGAAAACACAACTTTCATAGTCGACGCCAAACCTGTGCATTAAATGCACCGTGGGGTCGCTTTCGCGTCGGTTTTTGAAGGTGACCAAAACATGACATACATACCTAAACTTGATTTTTGGGTGCGGTGAAGTGGATCGGAAATGTTTCTCGCGAAAACACAACTTTCATAATGGACGCTGATGCTGAGCATTTAATGCACCTGTGTGCCTGCTTTCGCGACGGTTTTTGAAGGTGACAAAAACATGATATACATACCCAAACTTTCTTTTTGGGTCCAATAGAGTGGATTTGACATGTTTCTCGGGAAAACACAACTTTCTTAATCGGCGCCGAACCTAAGCATTTAATGCACCTGTGGGGCCCGCTTTCGCGCCGGTTGTTGAACGGGACCGAAACATGAAATACATGCCCAAACTTGGTTTTTGGGTGCAGTGGAGTGGATCCGACATGTTTCTCGCGAAAACACAACTTTCAAAATCGGCGCCGAG
>BCLH01000247.1:125948-139071 GCA_001602315.1 Zoysia pacifica
GAATTGGACATGTTTTTCACGAAAACACAACTTTCATAATTGGCGCCGAACCTGAGCATTTAATGCCCCTGTGGGGCCTGTTTTCGCGTCGGTTTGGCGAAGGTGACCAAAACATGATACACATACCAAAATTTGGTTTTTGGGTGCAGCGGAGTGGATCGGACATGTTTCTTGCGAAAACACAACGCTCATAATCAGCTCCGAACCTAAGCATTTAATGCACCTGTGGGGCCCCTTTTCTCGTCAGTTTTTTAAGGTGACAAAAACATGATATACATACCCAAACTTTATTTTTGGGTGCACTAGAGTTGATTGGACTAAATTTTCGCGAAACCACAACTTTCATAATTAGCGTCGAACCTGAGCATTTAATGCTCCTGTGGGGCCCGTTTTCGCACCAGTTTGGCAAAGGTGACCAAATCAGGATATACCTTCCCAAACTTGGTTTTTGGTTGCAGTGGAGTGCATAACACATGTTTCTCGCAAAAACACAACTTTCATAATCGACGCTGAACCTGAGCATTTAATGCACCGCGTGGCCCGCTTTCGCGTCGGTTGTTGAAGGTGAGCAAAACTTCATATACATACCCAAACATTGTTCTTGGGTGCAGTGGAGTGGATCGGACATGTTTCTCGCGAAGACACAACTTTCATAATCGGTGCCGAACCTGAGACTTTAATGCACCGCGGGGCCCGGTTTCGCTCCGGTTTATGAAGGTGACCAAAACATCATATACATACCCAAACTTCGTTTTTGGGTCCAGTGAAGTGGATCGGACATGTTTCTCTCGAAAACACTTTCACAATGGGCACGAAACCTATGCTTTCAAGGGACCTGCGGCCCCGTTTTCGTGTCATTTTTTGAAGTTGAACATAACTTGATATACATGCCCAAACGTGGTATTTGGGTGCAGTGGAGTGGATCGGACAGGTTTCTGGCGAAAATACAACTTTCATAATCGGCGCGGAACATGTGAATTTAATGCACCTGTGGCCCTGTTGTCGTGTCTGTTTTTTGAAGGTGACCGAAACATGATATACATACCTAAACTTTATTTTTGGGTACAGTAGAGTGGATTGGACATGTTTTTCGCGAAAACTCAGCTTTTATAATTGGCATCGAACCTGAGCATTTAATGCACCTGTGGGCCCGTTTTCGCCCCGAATTTTGAAGGTGACCAAAACATGATATACAAGCCCAAACTTGGTTTTTGGGTACAGTGGAGTGGATCGGACAAGTTTCTCGCGAAAACAAAACTTTCATAATCGGCGCCGAACCTGTGCATTTAATGCACCTCTGGGCCCGTTAACGCGCCTGTTTTTTAAGGTGACAAAAACATGATATACATACCCAAACTTTCTTTTTGGGTCCAATAGAGTGGATGGGACACGTTATTCGCGAAAATATAACTTTCATAATCTGCGCCGAACTTGAGCATTTAATGCACCTGTGGGTCTGTTTTCGTGCCAGTTTTTTAAGTGGACAAAAACTTGATGTACATACCCAAATTTTATTTTTGGGTGCACTAGAGTGGATTGGACATGTTTTTCGCAAAAACAAAACTTTCATTCTTGGCGCCGAACCTGAGCATTTAATGCCCATGTGGGGCCTGTTTTCACGCCGGTTTTTTAAGGTGACCAAAACATGATATACATGCCAAAACTTGGTTTTTGGGTGCAGTGGAGTGGATCGGACATGTTTCTCGCGAAAACACAACTCTCACAATCGGCGCCGAACCTGAGCATTTAATGCACCTGTGTGGCCCGTTTTCGCGTCGGTTTCTAATGGTGACCAAGACAAAATATACAGGCCCAAACATAGTTTTTGGGTGCTGTGGAGTGGATTGGACATGTATATCACGAAAACACAACTTTCATAATCGACATCGAAACTAAGCATTTAATTCCCTTGTGGGGTCCGTTTTTGCGTCGGTTTCGCGAAGGTGACCAAAACATGATATACGTGTCCAAACTTGGTTTTTGTTAGAAGTGGAGAGGATCAAACATGTTTCTAACAATAACAGAACTTTCATAATCGGTGCCAGACCAGAGCTTTTTATGCGCCTGCGGGGCCCGACTTCCTGCCAGTTGATGAAGGTACTAAAAGATGATATACATACCCAAACATGGTTTATTGGTGCAGTGGAGAGGATCGGACAATTTTGTCGTGAAAACACTTTCATAATCGGTGCGAAAACATAACTTTCATAATCGGCGCCGAACCTGAGCATTTAATGCATCTGTGGGGCCCGCTTTCGCGCCGGTTGAAGAAGGTGACCAAAACATGATATACATACCCAAACTTGGTTTTTGGGTGCGGTGAAGTGGATCGCACATGTTTATCGCGAAGACACTTTCATAATCAGCGCGGAACCTATGCATTTAATGCACCAGTGGGCCCGTTTTCGCGTCGGATTTTGAAGGTGACCAAAACATAATATACATGCCCAAACGTGCTTTTTGGGTGCAGTGGTGTCGATCGGACATGTTTCTCGCGAAAGCACAACTTTCATAATCAGCGCCGAACCTGCGCATTTAATGCACCTATGGGCCCGTGGTCGCGCCAGTTTTTTAAGGTGACAAAAACATGATATACATACCCAAACTTTATTTTTGAGTGCACTAGAGTGGATTGGACATATTTTCGCGAAGACACAACTTTCATAATTGACGTCGAACCTGAGCTTTTAATGCCCCTGTGGGGCCCGTTTTCGCGCCGGTTTGGCGAATGTGGCCAAAACATGATGCACATACCCAAACTTCTTTTTTGGGTGCAGTGGAGTGGATTAGACATGTTGCTTGCGAAAACACAACTTTCATAATCGACGCCGAACCTGAGCATTTAATGCACCGTGGGGCCCGCTTTCGCGCCGGTTTTTGAAGCTGACCAAACCACAATATAGATATCCAAACTTGGTTTTTGGGTGCAGTGGAGTGGAGTGAATCGAACATGTTCCACGCGAAAACACTTAAATAATGCGTGCGGAACCTGTGCATTTGATGTACCTGTGGGGCCTGTTTTCGGTCGATTTTTAAGGTTACCAAAACATGATATACCTGCCCAAAGTTGGTTTTTGGGTGCAGTGGAGTCGATCGGATATGTTTCTCATGAAAACACAATTTTCATAATCCGCACCGAACCTGTGCATTTAATGCACCTCTAGGCCCCGCTTTCGCGCCGGTTGTTGAAGGTGACCAAAACATGATATACATGCCCAAACTTGCTTTTTGGGTGCAATGGAGTCGATCGAACTTGTTTCTTGCGAAAACGAAAGTTTCATATTCAGCGCCGAGCCTGTGCATTTAATGCACCTATGGGCCTGTTATCGTGCCAGTTTTTCAATGTGACCAAAACAAGATATATATACCCAAACTTGGTTTTTTGGTGCACTGGAGTGGATCGGACATGTTCCTCGCGAAAACACTTTCATAATGAGCGCAGAATCTGTGCATTGAATGCACCTGTGGGCCCGTTTTCGCGTTGGTTCTTGAAGGTGACCAAAACATAATATACATGCCCAAACGTGCTTTTTGGGTGCAGAGGAGTCGATCGGACATGTTTCTCGCGAAAACACAACTTTCATAATCAGCGCCGTACGTGTGCATTGAATGCACCTATGGGCCCGTTGTCGTGCTAGTTTTTTGAGGTGACAAAAACTAGATATACATACCCAAACTTTATTTTTGAGTGCACTAGAGTGGATTGGACATATTTTTGCGAAGACACAACTTTCATAATTGACGTCGAACCTGAGCTTTTAATGCCCCTGTGGGGCCCGTTTTCGCGCCGGTTTGGCGAATGTGACCAAAACATGATTCACATACCCAAACTTAGTTTTTGGGTGCAGTGGAGTGGATCAGACATGTTGCTTGCGAAAACACAACTTTCATAATCGGCGCCGAACCTGAGTATTTAATGCACCTGTGGGGCCCGCTTTCGCGCCGGTTGTTGAAGGTGACCAAAACAGGATATACATACCCAAACTTGGTTTTTGGGTGCAGTGGAGTGGATCGGATATGATTCTGACGAAAACACAACTATCATTTTCGCACCGGTTTGGCGAAGGTGAGCAAATCACGATATACAAACCCAAAGTTGGTTTTTGGGTGCAGTGGAGTGGATCAGACTTGTTTCTCGCGAAAACACAACTTTCACAATCGACGCCGAACCTGAGCATTTAATGCACCGTGGGGCCCGCTTTCGTGCCGGTTTTTGAAGCTGACCAAACCATGATATAGATACCCAAACTTGGTTTTTGGGTGCAGTGGAGTGGAGTGGATCGGACATGTTCCTCGTGAAAACACTTTCATAATGGCGCGGAACCTATGCATTTAATGTACCTGTGGGGCCTGTTTTCGCGTGGATTTTTAAGGTGACCAAAACATGATATACCTGCCCAAAGTTGGTTTTTGGGTGCAGTGGCGTCGATCGGATATGTTTCTCGTGAAAACACAATTTTTATAATTCGCACCGAACCTGTGCAGTTAATGCACCTCTGGGCCTCGCTTTCGCGCCGGGTGTTGAAGGTGACCAAAACAAGATATACATGCCCAAACTCGCTTTTTGGGTGCAATGGAGTCGATCGAACATGTTTCTTACGAAAACGAAAGTTTCATAATCAGCGCCGAGCCTGTGCATTTAATGCACCTATGGGCCCGTTATCGCGCCAGTTTTTTAATGTGACCAAAACATGATGTACATACCCAAACTTGGTTTTTGGGTGCAGTTGAGTCGATCGGACATGTTTCTCACGAAAACACAACTTTCATAATCAGCGCTGAACCTATGCATTTAATGCCAGTGTGGGGCCCGTTTTCGAGCCTGTTTGGCGAAGGTGACCAAATCATGATATACATACCCAAACCTGGTTTTTGTGTGCAATGGAGTGGATAAGACACGTTTCTCGTGAAAGCACAACTTTCATAATCGACGCCGAACCTAAGCATTTAATGCACCGTGGGGCCCGCTTTCACGCCGGTTGTTGAAGGTGACCAAAACATGATATACATACGCAAACTTGGTTTTTTGGTGCAGTGGAGTGGATCGGACATGTTCCTCGCAAAAACACTTTCCCAATAGGCGCAGAACCTGTGCGTTTCATGCACCTGTGGGCACGTTTTCGTGCCTGTTTTTGAAGGTGACAAAATCATGATACACATACCCAAACTTGATTTTTGGGTGCAATAAAATGAATTGGACATGTTTTTGGGAAAACAGAACTTTCATAATTGACGTCGAACCGGTGCATTTGAAGCACCTGAGGGGCCCGTTTTCGCGTCGATTTTTTATGTTGACCAAAACTTGATATACATACCCAAATTTTGGTTTTGGGGGCAATAGAGTGGACTGGACATGTTTTTTCCGAAAACACAACTCTCATAATCGACGTCGTACCTGAGCATTTAATGCACCTGTGGGGCCTATTTTCGCGCCAATTTTTTTAGGTGACCAAAACATGATATACATGCCCAAACTTAGTTTTTGGGTAGTGGCGTGGATTGGACATGTTTCTCGCGAAAACACAACTTTCATAATCGGCGTCGAACCTGTGCATTTAATGCACCTATGGGCCCGTTTTCGCGCCGGTTTTTGAAGGTGAGAAAAACATGATATACATACCCAATCGTGGTTTTTGGGTGCACGGAAAGGTTTTGGCGAAAACACAACTTTCATAATCAGCGCCGAATCTGAGCATTTAATGCACCTGTGGGGCCCCTTTTCGCGCTGGTTTTTGAAGGTGACCAAAACATGATATACAGGCCCAAACTTTGTTTGTGGGTGCAGTGTATTGGATTGGACATGTTTCTTGCTGAAACACAACTTTCATAATCGGCGTTGAACCTGAGCATTTAATGCCCCAGTGTTGCCTATTTTCGCACCGGTTTGGCGAAGGTAACCAAAACTTGATATACATATCCAAACTTGGGTTTTGGGTGCTGTGGAGTTAATGAGACATATTTCTCACGAAAACACAACTTCCTTAATCGGCGCCGAACCTGATCATTTAATGCACTTGTGGGTCCCGCTTTCGCGTCAGTTGTAGAAGGTGACCAAAACATGATATACATAACAAAACTTGGTTTTTGGGTGCAGTGGAGTGGATCGAACATGTTCCTCGCAAAAACCCTTTCATAATGGGCGCGGAACCTGTGCATTTAATGCACCTGTGGACCCGTTTTCTCGTCGGTTTTTGAAGGTGACCAAAACGTGATATACAGGCTGGAGCGTGGTTTTTGGGTGCAGTCGAGTGGATCGGAAAGGTTTCTGGCGAAAACACAACTTTCATAATCGGCGCCGAACCTGAGCATTTAATGTACTTGTGGGGCCTGTTTTCTCGTCGATTTTTAAGGTGACCAAAACATGATATACATGCTCAAACTTGGATTTTGGGTGCAGTGGAGTCGATTGGACTTTTTTCTCGCGAAAACACAACTTTCCTAATCCGTGCCGAACCTGTGGATTGAATGCACCTGTGGGCCCGTCATCGCGCCAGTTTTTTATGGTGACAAAAACATGATACACATACCCAAACTTTATTTTTAGTTGCACAAGAGTGGATAGGACTTGTATTTCACGAAAATTCAACATTCATTATGGGCGCCGAACCTGAGCATTTAGTGCCCCTGTGGGACCCCTTTTCGCGCCGGTTTGGCGAATGTGACCAAAACATGATACACATACCAAAATTTGGTTTTTGAGTGTAGTGGAGTAGATCAAACATGTTTCTCGCGGAAGAACAACTTTCCTAATCGGGGTCGAACCTGTGCATTTAATGCCCCAGTGGGGTCCGTTTTCGCACCAGTTTGGTGAAGGTGACCAAATCATGATATACATTCCCAAACTTTGTTTTTGGGTGCAGTGGAGTGGATAAGACATGTTTCTCACGCAAAAACAACTTTCATAATGCGTGCCGAACCTGAGCATTTAATGCACCTCTAGGGCCCGCTTTCACGTCTGTTGTTGAAGGTGACCAAAACATGATATATATACCCAAACTTGGTTTTTGGCTGAGGTGGAGTGGATCGGACATGTTTCTCGGGAAAACACAACTTTCATAATGGGCGCCAAACCTGAGCATTTGAAGCACCTCTGGGGCCCGCTTTCGCGCTGGTTATTGAAGGTGACCAAAACTTCATATATATAGGAAAACTTGGTTTTTGGGTGAGGTGGAGTGGTCGGACATGTTTCTCGAGAAAACACAACCATCATAATCGGCGCAGAACCTGAGCATTTATTGCACCTTTGGGCCCGTTTTCGCGCCGGTTTTTGAAGGCGACAAAAGCATGATATACATACCCAATCTTTATTTTTGGGTCCAATAGAGTGGATGGGACATGTTTTTCGTGAAAACATAACTTTAATAATCGGCGCTGAACCTGAGCATTTAATGCACCTGTGGGGCCTGTTTTCGCGTCGATTTTTGAAGGTGACCAAAACTTGGTATACATGCCAAACTTAGTTTTTCGGTGCAGTGGAGTGGATCGGACATGCTTCTCGCGAAAACACTTTCATAATGCGCGTGGAACCTTTGCATTTAATGCACCTGTGGACCCGTTTTCGCGTCGGTTTTTGAAGGTGACCAAGACGTGATACACATGCCGAAACGTGGTTTGTGCGTGCAGTGGTGTGGATCAGACATATTCGTCACGAAAACACAACTTTCATAATCGGCGCCGAACCTAAGCGTTTAATGCCCCTATAGTGCCCGTATTCGCGTCGGTTTGGCGAAGGTGACCAAAACATGATATGGATACCCAAACTTGGTTTTTGGGTGTAGAGGAGTTGATCAGTCATGTTTCTCGCGAAAACACAACTTTCAAAATCGGCGCAGAAACCTGAGCATTTAACGATCCTCTGGGGCCCGCATTCCCACCGATTTGGCGAAGGTGACCAAACCCTGATATACATACCCAAACTGAGTTTTTGGGTGCTGGTGAGTGGATCAGACATGTTTCTCGAGAAAACACAACTTTCATAATCGGCGCCCCTGTGGGGCCCGTTTTCGCACCGGTTTGTCGAAGGTGACCAAAATATGAAATACATACCGCAACATGTTTTTTGGGTGCAGTGGAGTGGATCAGACATGTTTGTCGAGGAAACACAACTTTCATAATCTGCGCCGAACCTGAGCATTTAATGCACCTGAAGGGCCCGATTTCGCGTCGGTTGTTCAAGGTGGACAAAACATGATATATATATCCAAACATGGTTTTTGGGTGTAGTGGAGTGATCGAACGTGTTTCTCGCGAAAACACAACTTTCATAATCGACGCCAAACCTATGCATTTAATGCACTTGTGGGGCCGTTTTCGCCTCGGTCTTTGAAGGGGACCAAAACATGATATACAAGCCCAAACTAAGTTTTCGGTGCAGTGGAGTGCATCGAACATGTTTATCGCGAAAACACCTTCATAATCGGGGCGAAACCTGTGCATTTAATGCACCTGTGGGCCCGTTTTCGCGTCGGTTTTTGAAGGAGACCGAAACATGATATACATGTCCAAACTTTGTTTTTGGGTGCAGTGGTGTAGATCCGACATGTTTTTCACAAAAACACAACTTTCATAATCTTTGCCAAACCTGAGCATTTAATGCCCCTGTGGGGCCCGTTTTCGCGCCGGTTTGGCGAAGGTGACCAAAATATGATATACATACCCAAACTTTGTTTTTGGGTGCAGCGGAGTGGATCAGACATGTTTCTCGAGAAAACACAACTTTCATAATCGGCGTCGAACCTGAGCATTTAATGCACCACTGGGACCTGCTTTCGCACCGGTTGTTGAAGGTGACCAAAACAAGATATACATACCCAAACTTGGTTTTTGGGTGCAGTGAAGTGGATCGGACATGTTTCTCGCGAAAACACGACTTTCATAATCGGCGCCGAACCTGTGCATTTAATGCACTTGTGGGACCGTTTTCGCGCCAGTTTTTGAAGGTGACAAAAACATGATATATAAACCCAAACTTTCTTTCTGGGTCCAATAGAGTGGATGGGACACATTTTTCGCGAAAACATAACTTTCATAATCGACGCCGAACCTGAGCATTTAATGCACATGTGGGGCCCGTTTTCGCGTTGGTTTTTTAAGGGGACCAAAACATGATATATATGACCAAACATGGTTTTTGGGGGCAGTGGAGTGGATCGGACATGTTTCTCCCGAAAACAGTTTCATAATCGGCGCGGAACCGGTGCTTTTAATGCACCTGTGGCTCCGTTTTCGCGTCGGTATTTGAAGGTGACCGAAACTTGATATATATACCTAAACTTTGTTTTTGGGTGCACTAGAGTGGATTGAACATGTTTCTCGGGAAAACACAACTTTCAAAATCGGTGCGGAGCCTGTGCATTTAATGCACCAGTGGGGCCCGTTTTCACGGCGGTATTTTAAGGTTACAAAAACATGATATACATACGCAAACTTGGTTTTTGGGTGCCCTGGAGTGGATTGGACATGTTTTTCTGGAAAACAGAACTTTCATAATCGACGTCGAAACGGTGCATTTCTAGGACCTGAGGAGCTCGTTTTCGCGTCAATTTTTAATGGTGACCAAAACTTGATATACATACCCAGATTTTGTTTTTGGGTGCAATAGAGTAGATCGGACATGTTTTTCACGAAAACACAACGCTCATAATCGGCGACGAACCTGAGTATTTAATGCACCAGTGGGGCCTGTTTTCACGCCGGTTTTTGAAGGTCACCAAAACATGATATACATACCCAAACTTAGTTTTTGGGAGCAGCGGAGTGGATTGGACATGTTTCTTGCGAAAACACAACTTTCATAATCGGCGTCGAACCTGAGCATTTATTGCCCCTGTGGGGCCGTTTTTGCGCCAGTTTGGTGAAGGAGACCGAAACATGATATACATATCCAAACTTGGTTTTGGGTGCAGTGGAGTGGATCAGACAAGTTTATCCCGAAAACTAAAATTTCATAATCGGCGCCGAACCTGAGCATTTAATGCATCTGTGGGGCCCATTTTCGCGCCGGTTGCTGAAGGTGACAAAAACATGATATAGATACGAAAACTTTGTTTTTGGGTGCAGTGGAGTGGATCAGACATATTTTTCGCGAAAACACAACTTTCATAATCGTTGCCAAACCTGAGCATTTAATGCCTCTGTGGGTCCCGTTTTCGCGCAGGTTTGGCGAGGGTGACCAAAATATGATATGCATACCCAAACTTGGTTTTTGGGTGCAGCAGAGTGGATCAGACAATTTTCTCGGGAAAACACAACTTTTATAATCGGCGCCGTACCAGTGCATTTGTTGCACCTGTGGGCCCGTTTTCACACTTTTTTTTAGGTGACAAAAATGTGATATGCATACCCAAACTGTATTTTTGGGTGCAACAGAGTAGATTGGACATGTTTTTTGCGAAAACACAACATTCATAATTGGCGCCGAATCTGAGCCTTTAATGCCCCTCTCGGGCCCGTTTTCGCGCCGGTTTGGCGAAGGTAACTAAAACAAGATATACATATCCAAACTTGGTTTTTGCGTGCAGTGTAGTGGATCGGACATGATTCTCGGGAAAAAGCAACTTTCATAATCGGTGCCAAACCTGAGCATTTAATGCACCTGTGGGGCTCGATTTTGCGCCGGTTGTTCATGGTGGGCAAAACATGATATACATACTCAAACATGGTTTTTGGGTGCAGAGGAGTGGATCGGACATGTTTGTCAGAAAAACACAACTTTCATAATAGGCGCCGAGCCTGTGCATTTAATGCACCTGTGGGCCCGTTTTCGCGCCAGTTTTTGAAGGTGACAAAAACATGATATATGTACCCAAACATTATTTTTGGGTGCAATAGAGTGAATTGGACATGTTTTTCGCGAAAAAAGAACTCTCAAAATCGGCGCCTCGGTTTTTGAAAGTGACCAAAACATGATATACATGCCCAAACATGGTTTTTGGATGCAGTGGAGTGGATCGGAGATGTTTCTGGTGAAAACAAAACTTTCAGAATCGGCGCCGAACCTGAGCATTTAATACACCTTTATGGCGCGCTTTCCCGCCGGTTGTTGAAGGTGGCTATAACATGATATACATCCCCAAACATGATTTTTGGGTGCAGTGGAGGGGATCGGTCATGTTTTGTTACGGAAACACAACTTTCATAATCGGTGCCGAACTTGTGCATTTAATGCCCCAGTGGGCAAGGTGACAAAACAGGATATACACACCCAAACTTTATTTTTGGGTGCAATAGAGCGGATAGGACATGTTTTTCGCGAAAACAGAAGTCAAATAGCGGGCGCCGAAACTGAGCATTTAATTCACCCATGGGACCTGTTTTCGCGCCTGTTTTTTAAGGTGACCAAAACATGATATACATGCCCAAACTTGGTTTTAGGGTGCAGTGGAGTGGATCGGACATGTTTCTCGGGAGAATACAACTTTCATAATCGGCGCCGAACCTAAGCATCTAATGCACCCTAGGGCCCGTTTTTGCGCCGGTTTGGCGAAGGTGACCGAAACATGATATACATACAAAAATTTGGTTTTTGGGTGCAGTGGAGTGGATCAGTCATGTTTTTCGTGAAAACACAACTTTCATAATCGTTGCTGTACCTGAGCATTTAATGCACCTCTGAGGCCCGTTTTCTCGTCGGTTGTTGAAGGTGACCAAAACATGATATACAGACCTAAACTTGGTTTTTGGGTGCAGCGGAGTGGATCAGACATGTTTCTTGGGAAAACACAACTTTCATAAGCGGCGCCGATCCTGAGCATTTAATGCACTTGTGGCGTCCGTTTTCGCGCCGATTTTTGAAGGTGACAAAAACATGATATACGTACCCAAACTTTACTTTTGGGTGCAATACAGTGGATTGAACATGTTTTTCACGAAAACAAAACTTCCATAATCGGCGCCGATCCAGAGCATTTAATGCACCGGTGGGGCCTGTTTTCACGTCGGTTTTTGAAGGTGTCCAAAACACGATATACCAACCTAAACATGGTTTTTGGGTGCAATGGAGTGGATTGTACATGTTTTTCGCGAAAACACAACTTTCATAATCGGCACCAATCCTGAGCGTTTAATGCACCGATGGGGCCTGTTTTCACACCGATTTTGGAAGGTCACAAAAACATGATATACAAACATAAACTTCGTTTTTGGGTGCAATGGAGTGGACTGGACAAGTTTTTCGGAAAAATAGAACTCTCATAATCGACGCCGAACCGATGCATATAAAGCCCTTGTGGGTCCCGTTTTCGCGCAGGTTTTTAAAGGTGACCAAAACTTGATATACATACCCAAAATTTGTTTTTGGTTGCAATACAGTGGATTGAACATGTTTTCACGAAAACACAACTCTCATAATCGGCGTCGAACCAGAGCATTTAATGCTCCTGTGGCGCCTGTTTCGCGCCGGATTTTGAAGGTGACCAAAACATGATATACATGCCCAAACAACATTTAAGGTTGTAGTGGGGTGGATCGGACATGTTTCTCGCGAAAACACAACTTTCATAATCCGCGCCGAACCTGTGCATTTATTACACCTGTGGGCCCGTTTTCGCGCCTGTTTTTAGGTGACAAAAACATGATATACATACCTAAACTTTATTTTTTTGGTGCAATAGAGTGGATGGGACATGTTTTTCGCGAAAACACAACTTTCAGAATCGGCGCCGATCCCGAGCATTTAATGCTTCAGTGGGGCCCGCTTCTGCGCCGGTTGTTGAAGGTGACCAAAACATGATATACATACCCAAACTTGGTTTTTGGGTGCAGTGAAGTGGATCGGACATGTTTCTCGGGAAAACACAACTTTCATAATCGGCGCCGAACCTGAGCGTTTAATACACCATTGGGGCCCGCTTTCAGCCTGTTGTTGAAAGTGGCTAAAACATGATATACACACCCAAACATGGATTTTAGGTGCAGTAGAGTGGATCGGACATGTTTTGTTACGAAAACACAACTTTCATAATCGGTGCCGAACTTGTGCATTTAATGCACCGGTGGGCTAGGTGACAAAACAGGATATACACACCCAAACTTTATTTTTGGGTGCAATAGACTGGATTGGACATGTTTTTCGCGAAAACAGAAGTCAAATAGGGGGCGCCGAAACTGAGCATTTAATTCACCT
>BCLH01000247.1:182152-200171 GCA_001602315.1 Zoysia pacifica
GGAGTGGATCGGACATGTTCCTCGCGAAAACACTTTCCCAATAGGCGCGGAACCTGTGCGTTTCATGCACCTGTGGGCACGTTTTCGTGTCCGTTTTTGAAGGTGACAAAATCATGATACACATACCCAAACTTGATTTTTGGGTGCAATAAAATGAATTGGACATGTTTTTTGGGAAAACAGAACTTTCATAATTGACATCGAACCGGTGCATTTGAAGCACCTGAGGGGCCCGTTTTCACGTCGATTTTTGATGGTGACCAAAACTTGATATACATACCCAAATTTTGGTTTTGGGGGCAATAGAGTGGACTGGACATGTTTTTCCCGAAAACACAACTCTCATAATCGACGTCGTACCTGAGCATTTAATGCACCTGTGGGGCCCATTTTCGCATCGATTTTTGAAGGTGACCAAAACATGATATACATACCCAAACTTAGTTTTTGGGTAGTGGCGTGGATTGGACATGTTTCTCGTGAAAACACAACTCTCATAATCGGCGTCGAACCTGTGCATTTAATGCACCTATGGGCCCGTTTTCGCGCCGGTTTTTGAAGGTGAGAAAAACATGATATACATACCCAATTGTGGTTTTTGGGTGCACGGACAGGTTTTGGCGAAAACACAACTTTCATAATCAGCGCTGAACCTGAGCATTTAATGCACCTGTGGGGCCCCTTTTCGCGCTGGTTTTTGAAGGTGACCGAAACATGATATACAGGCCCAAACTTTGTTTTTGGGTGCAGTGTATTGGATTGGACATGTTTCTTGCGGAAACACAACTTTCATAATCGGCGTCGAACCTGAGCATTTAATGCCCCTGTGGGGCTTATTTTCGCACCGGTTTGGCGAAGGTAACCAAAACTTGAAATACATATCCAAACTTGGGTTTTGGGTGCAGTGGAGTTAATGAGACATGTTTCTCATGAAAACACAACTTCCTTAATCGGCGCCGAACCTGATCATTTAATGCACCTGTGGGTCTCGCTTTCGCGTCAGTTGTTGAAGGTGACCAAAACATGATATACATACCAAAACTTGGTTTTTGGGTGCAGTGGAGTGGATCGGACATGTTCCTCGCGAAAACCCTTTCATAATGGGCGCAGAACCTGTGCATTTAATGCACCTGTGGACCCGTTTTCGCGTCGGTTTTTAAGGTGACCAAAACGTGATATACAGGTTGGAACGTGATTTTTGGGTGCAGTCGAGTGGATCGGACAGGTTTCTGGCGAAAACACAACTTTCATAATCGGCACCGAACCTGAGCATTTAATGTACTTATGGGGCCTGTTTTCTTGTCGATTTTTAAGGTGACCAAAACATGATATACCTGCCCAAAGTTGGTTTTTGGGTGCAGTGGAGTCGATCGGATATGTTTCTCGTGAAAACACAACTTTCAGGTTCGTGCCGGTTATTGAAGGTGACCAAAACTTCATATATATAGGAAAACTTGGTTTTTGGGTGAGGTGGAGTGGTCGGACATGTTTCTCGAGAAAACACAACTATCATAATCGGCGCAGAAGCTGAGCATTTATTGCACCTTTGGGCCCGTTTTCGCGCCGGTTTTTGAAGGCGACAAAAGCATGATATACATACCCAATCTTTATTTTTGGATCCAATAGAGTGGATGGGACATGTTTTTCGTGAAAACATAACTTTAATAATCGGCGCTGAACCTGAGCATTTAATGCACCTGTGGGGCCTGTTTTCACGTCGATTTTTGAAGGTGACCAAGACTTGGTATACATGCCAAACTTAGTTTTTCGGTGCAGTGGAGTGGATCGGACATGCTTCTCGCGAAAACACTTTCATAATGCGCGTGGAACCTTTGCATTTAATGCACCTGTGGACCCGTTTTCGCGTCGGTTTTTTAAGGTGACCAAAACGTGATATACATCCCGAAACGTGGTTTGTGCGTGCAGTGGAGTGGATCAGACATGTTCGTCGCGAAAACACAACTTTCATAATCGGCGCTGAACCTGAGCATTTAATGCCCCTATAGTGCCCGTATTCGCGTAGGTTTGGCGAAGGTGACCAAAACATGATATGGATACCCAAACTTGGTTTTTGGGTGCAGAGGAGTGGATCAGACCTGTTTCTCGTGAAAACACAACTTTCAAAATCGACGCCGAAACCTGAGCATTTAACGATCCTCTGGGGCCCGCATTCCCACCGGTTTGGCGAAGGTGACCAAACCCTGATATACATACCCAAACTGAGTTTTTGGGTACTGGTGAGTGGATCAGACATGTTTCTCAAGAAAACACAACTTTCATAATCGGTGCCCCTGTGGGGCCCGTTTTCGCGCCGGTTTGTCGAAGGTGACCAAAATATGAAATACATACCGCAACATGTTTTTTGGGTGCAATGGAGTGGATCAGACATGTTTGTCGAGGAAACACAACTTTCATAATCTGCGCCGAACCTGAGCATTTAATGCACCTGAAGGGCCCGATTTCGCGTCGGTTTTTCAAGGTGGACAAAACATGATATATATACCCAAACATGGTTTTTGGGTGTAGTGGAGTGATCGGACGTGTTTCTCGCGAAAACACAACTTTCATAATCGGCGCCAAACCTAAGCATTTAATGCACCTATCGGCCCATTTTCGCGTCGGTTTTTGAAGGTGACCAAAACATGATATACATGTCCAAACTTTGTTTTTGGGTGCAGTGGTGTAGATCCGACATGTTTTTCGCAAAAACACAACTTTCATAATCTTTGCCAAACCTGAGCATTTAATGCCCCTGTGGGGCCTGTTTTCGCGCCGGTTTGGCGAAGGTGACCAAAATATGATATACATACCCAAACTTTGGTTTTGGGTGCAGCGGAGTGGATCAGACAAGTTTCTCGAGAAAACACAACTTTTATAATCAGCGTCAAACCTGAGTATTTAATGCACCAGTGGGGCCTGTTTTCACGCCGGTTTTTGAAGGTCACCAAAACATGATATACATACCCAAACTTAGTTTTTGGGAGCAGTGGAGTGGATTGGACATGTTTCTTGCGAAAACACAACTTTCATAATCGGCGTCGAACCTGAGCATTTATTGCCCCTGTGGGGCCTGTTTTCGCGCCAGTTTGTTGAAGGAGACCGAAACATGATATACATATCCAAACTTGGTTTTGGGTGCAGTGGAGTGGATCAGACAAGTTTATCCCGAAAACTAAAATTTCATAATCGGCGCCGAACCTGAGCATTTATTGCATCTGTGGGGCCCGTTTTCGCGCCGGTTGCTGAAGGTGACAAAAACAAGATATACATATGAAAACTTGGTTTTTGGGTGCAGTGGAGTGGATCAGACATATTTTTCGGGAAAACACAACTTTCATAATCGTTGCCAAACCTGAGCATTTAATGCCCCTGTGGGTCCCGTTTTCGCGCCGGTTTGGCGAGGGTGACCAAAATATGATATGCATACCCAAACTTGGTTTTTGGGTGCAGCGGAGTGGATCAGACAATTTTCTCGGGAAAACACAACTTTTATAATCGGCGCCGTACCAGTGCATTTGTTGCACCTGTGGGCCCGTTTTCGTGCCTTTTTTTTAGGTGACAAAAATGTGATATACATACCCAAACTGTATTTTTTGGTGCAACAGAGTAGATTGGACATGTTTTTTGCGAAAACACAACATTCGTAATTGGCGCCGAATCTGAGCATTTAATGCCTCTCTCGGGCCCATTTTCGTGCCGGTTTGGCGAAGGTAACTAAAACAAGATATACATATCCAAACTTGGTTTTTGCGTGCAGTGTAATGGATCGGACATGATTCTCGAGAAAACGCAACTTTCATAATCGACGCCGAACCTGAGCATTTAATGCACCTGTGGGGCTCGATTTCGCGTCGGTTGTTCATGGTGGCCAAAACATGATATACATACTCAAACATGGTTTTTGGGTGCAGAGGAGTGGATCGGACATGTTTGTCAGAAAAACACAACTTTCATAATAGGCGCCGAGCCTGTGCATTTAATGCACCTGTGGGCCCGTTTTCGCGCCAGTTTTTGAAGGTGACAAAAACATGATATATGTACCCAAACATTATTTTTGGGTGCAATAGAGTGAATTGGACATGTTTTTCGCGAAAAAAGAACTCTCAAAATCGGCGCTTCGGTTTTTGAAAGTAACCAAAACATGATATACATGCCCAAACATGGTTTTTGGATGCAGTGGAGTGGATCGGAGATGTTTCTGGCGAAAACAAAACTTTCAGAATCGGCGCCGAACCTGAGCATTTAATACACCTTTATGGCGCGCTTTCCCGCCGGTTGTTGAAGGTGGCTATAACATGATATACATCCCCAAACATGATTTTTGGGTGCAGTGGAGTGGATCGGTCATGTTTTGTTACGGAAACACAACTTTCATAATCGGTGCCAAACTTGTGCATTTAATGCACCAGTGGGCAAGGTGACAAAACAGGATATACACACCCAAACTTTATTTTTGGGTGCAATAGAGCGGATTGGACATGTTTTTCGCAAAAACAGAAGTCAAATAGGGGGCGCCGAAACTGAACATTTAATTCACCAGTGGGGCCTATTTTCGCGCCTGTTTTTTAAGGTGACCAAAACATGATATACATGCGCAAACTTGGTTTTTGGGTGCAGTGGAGTGGATCGGACAAGTTTCTCAGAAGAATACAACTTTCATAATCGGCGCCGAACCTAAGCATTTAATGCACCCTAGGGCCCGTTTTTGCGCCGGTTTGGCGAAGGTGACCGAAACATGATATACATACGAAAATTTGGTTTCTGGGAGCAGTGGAGTGGATCAGACATGTTTTTTGTGAAAACACAACTTTCATAATCGTTGCTGTACCTGAGCATTTAATGCACCTCTGAGGCCCATTTTCGCGTCGGTTGTTGAAGGTAACCAAAACATGATATACAGACCTAAACTTGGTTTTTGGGTGCAGCGGAGTGGATCAGACATGTTTCTCGGGAAAACACAACTTTCATAAGCGGCGCCGATCCTGAGCGTTTAATGCACTTGTGGCGCCCGTTTTCGCGCCGGTTTTTGAAGGTGACAAAAACATGATATACATACCCAAACTTTACTTTTGGGTGCAATACAGTGGATTGAACATGTTTTTCGCGAAAACAAAACTTCCATAATCGGCGCCGATCCTGAGCATTTAATGCACCGGTGGGGCCTGTTTTCATGTCGGTTTTTGAAGGTGTCCAAAACACGATATACCAACCTAAACATGGTTTTTGGGTGCAATGGAGTGGATTGTACATGTTTTTCGCGAAAACACAACTTTCATAATCGGCACCAATCCTGAGCGTTTAATGCACCGATGGGGCCTGTTTTCACACCGATTTTAGAAGGTCACAAAAACATGATATACAAACATAAACTTCGTTTTTGGGTGCAATGGAGTGGACTGGACAAGTTTTTCGGAAAAATAGAACTCTCATAATCGACGCCGAACCGATGCATATAAAGCCCTTGAGGGTCTCGTTTTCGCGCAGGTTTTTAAAGGTGACCAAAACTTGATATACATACCCAAAATTTGTTTTTGGTTGCAATACAGTGGATTGGACATGTTTTCACGAAAACACAACTCTCATAATCGGCGTCGAACCTGAGCGTTTAATACACCTGTGGGGTCCGTTTTCGCGCCTGTTTTTAGGTGACAAAAACATGATATACATACCCAAACTTTATTTTTTTGGTGCAATAGAGTGGATGGGACATGTTTTTGGCGAAAACACAACTTTCAGAATCGGCGCCGATCCCGAGCATTTAATGCTTCGGTGGGGCCCGCTTCTGCGCCGGTTGTTGAAGGTGACCAAAACATGATATACATACCCAAACTTGGTTTTTGGGTGCAGTGAAGTGGATCGGACATGTTTCTCGGGAAAACACAACTTTCATAATCGGCGCCGAACCTGAGCATTTAATACACCTTTGAGGCCCGCTTTCAGCCTGTTGTTGAAAGAGGCTAAAACATGATATACATCCCCAAACATGGTTTTTGGGTGCAGTAGAGTGGATCGGACATGTTTTGTTACGAAAACACAACTTTTATAATCGGTGCCGAACTTGTGCATTTAATGCACCGGTGGGCTAGGTGACAAAACAGGATATACACACCCAAACTTTATTTTTGGGTGCAATAGACCGGATTGGATATGTTTTTCGCGAAAACAGAAGTCAAATAGGGGGCGCCGAAACTGAGCATTTAATTCACCTGTGGGGCTTGTTTTCGCGCCCGTTTTTGAAGGTGACCAAAACATGATATACATGCCCAAACTTGGTTTTTAGGTGCAGTGGTGTGGATCGGACATGTTTCTCGCGAAAACACAACTTTTCATATTCGACATCGAACCTGTGCATTTAAAGCACATATGGGGCTCGTTTTCGCACGGGTTTTTGAAAGTGAGAAAAACTTGATATACATACCCAAAATTTATTTCTGAGTGCAATAGAGTGGATTGGATATGTTTTTTTCTGAAAACACAACTTTCATAATCGGCGCCGATCCCGAGCATTTAATGCACCTGTGGGGCCCGCTTTTGCGCCGATTGTTGAAGGTGACCAAAACATGTTATACGACCCAAATTTGGTTTTTGGGTGTAGTGGAATGGATCTTACATGTTTCTCGCGAAAACACAACTTTCATAATCGGCGCCGATCCTGAGCGTTTAATGCACCGATGGGGCCGTTTTCACGCCGATTTTTGAAGGTGACAAAAACACGAAATACAAACATAAACTTGGTTTTTGGTTGCAATGGATTGGATTGAACATTTTTTTGGGAAAACACAACTTTCATAATTGGCGCCGAACATGAGCATTTAATGGCCCTGCGGCGCTCGTTTTCGCGCCAGTTTGGCGAAGGTAACCAAAACACTATTTACATACCCAAATATGGTTTTTGGATGCAGTGGAGTGGATCGGACATGTTTCTGGGGAAAACACAACTTTCATAATCGGCGCCGAACCTGAGCATTTAATGTACCCTGGGGCCGTTTTTGCGTCGGTTGTTGAAGGTGACCAAAACATGATATACAGACCAAAACTTGGTTTTTGGGTGCAGTGCGGTGGATTGAATATGTTTGTCATGAAAACAAAACTTCCTTAATCGGCGCCGATCCAGAGCATTTAATGCACCGGTGGGGGTCCGTTTTCGCGTCGGTTTTTGAAGGTGACCAAAACACGATATACCTACCCAAACTTGGTTTTTTGGTGCAATGGAGTGGACTGGACAAGTTTTTCGCGAAAACAGAACTCTCAAAATCGGCGCCGATCCTCTGAGCGTTTAATGCACCTGAGGGTCCCGTTTTCGCGCTGGCTTTTAAAGGTGACCAAAACTTGATATACATACCCAAATTTTGTTTTTGGTTGCAATATAGTGGATTGGACATGTTTTCACGAAAACACAACTCTCATAATCGGCGTCGATCCTGAGCATTTAATGCTCCTGAGGCGCCTGTTTTGTGCCGGATTTTGAAGGTGACCAAAACATGATATACATGCCCAAACAACGTTTAAGGGTTCTGTGGGGTAGATCGGACATGTTTCTCGCGAAAACACAACTTTCATAATCGGCGCCGAACCTGTGCATTTAATATACCTGTGGGCCTGTTTTTGCGCCTGTTTTTTAGGTGACAAAAACATGATATACATACCCAAATTTAGTTTTTTGGTGCAATAGAGTGGATGGGACATGTTTTTCCCGAAAACACAACTTTCAGAATCGATGCCGATCCCGAGCATTTAATGCACCGGTGGGGCCCGCTTCTGCGCCGGATGTTGAAGGTGACCAAAACATGATATACATGCAAAAACTTGGTTTTTGGGTGCAGTGGAGTGGATCGGACATGTTTCTCGAGAAACCACAACTTTCATAATCGATGTCGAACCTGAGCTTTTAATGCACCTATGGGCCCTGTTTCGCACCAGTTTTTGAAGGTGACCAAAACGTGATATACATGCCCAAACAATGTTTTAGGGTGCAGTGGCGTGGATGGGACATGTTTCTCGCAAAAACATAACTTTCATAATCGGCGTCAAACCTGTGCATTTAATGCACCTATGGGCTTGTTTTTGCGTCAGTTTTTGAAGGTGACAAACACGTGATATACATACCTAAACTTTATTTTTTTTGTGCAATAGAGTGGATGGGACATGTTTTTTGCGAAAACACAGCTTTTATAATTGGCGCTGAACCTGAGCATTTAATTTCCATGTGGGGCCCGTTTTCGCGCTGGTTTGGCGAAGGTGACCAAAATATGATATACATAGCCAAACTTGGTTTTTGGGTGCAGTGGAGTGGATCAGACATGTTTCTCGGGAAAAAACAACTTTCATAATCGGCGCCGAACCTGAGCATTTAATGTACCCGTGGGGCCCGCTTTCGCGCTGGTTGTTGAAGCTGACGAAAACATGATATACATACCCAAACGTGGTTTTTGTGTGCAGTGGGGTGGATCGGACTTGTTTCTCGCGAAAACACAACCTTCAAAATCGGGCCGAACCTGAGCATTGAATGCACCTGTGGGGCTCGATTACGCGCCGGTTGTTCAAGGTGGCCAAAACATGATATACATACTCAAACATGGATTTTGGGTGCAGTGCAGTGGATTGAACATGTTTGTCACGAAAACAAAACTTCCATAATCGGCGCCGATCCTGAGCATTTAATGCACCATTGGGGCCCGTTTTCGCGTCGGTTTTTGAAGGTGACCAAAACACGATATACTAACTGAAACTTGGTTTTTTGGTGCACTAGAGTGGATTGGACATATTTTTTGCGAAAACAGAACTCTCAAAATCGGCGCCGATCCTGAGCGTTTAATGCACCGGTGGGGCCTGTTTTCACACCAATTTTGGAAGGTCACAAAAACATGATATACAAACAAAAACTTCGTTTTTGGGTGCAATGCAGTGGACTGGACAAGTTTTTCAGAAAAACAGAACTTTTATAATCGACACCGAACCGGTGCATTTAATGCCACTGAGGGTCCCGTTTTTGCGTTGGTTTTTAAAGGTGACCAAAACTTGATATACCTACTCAAATTTTTTTTTGTTGCAATACAATGGATTGGACATGTTTTCAAAAAAACACAACTCTCATAATCGGCGTCGATCTTGAGCATTTAATGCTCTAGTGGGGCCTATTTCCTGTCGGATTTTGAAGGGGACCAAAAGATGATATACATGCCGAAACAACGTTTTAGGGTACAGTGGGGTGGATCGGACATGTTTCTCGCGAAAACACAACTTTCATAATCGGCGCCGAACCTGTGCATTTAATGCACCTGTGGGCCCGTTTTCGAGCCGGTTTTTGAAGGTGACAAAAACATGATATACATACCCAAACCTTATGTTTGGGTGCAGTGTAGTGGATCTAACATGTTTCTCAGTAAAAAATACCTTTCATAATCGGCGTCGAACCTGAGCATTTAAGGCACCTGTGGGGCCGGTTTTCGCGTCGGTTTTTGAAGGTGACCAAAACATGATATACATGCCCAAACTTTGATTTTGGGTGCAGTGGAGTGCATCGGACTAGTTTCTTGCGAAAACACCACTTTCGTAATCGCCGCCGAACTTGTGCATTTAATGCAGCTATGAGCCCGATTTCATGCTAGTTTTTGAAGGTGACCAAAACATGATATACGTGCCCAAACTTAGTCTTAGGTGCAGTGGAGTGGATTGGACGTGTTTCTCACAAAAACACTACTTTCATAATCGGTGTTGAACCAGTGCATTAATGCACCTGTCGGCCTGTTTTCGCATTGGTTTTTGAAGGTGACAAAAACATGATATACACCCAAACTTTATTTTTGGGTGCAATAGAATGGATTGGACATGTTTTCACGAAAACACAACTTTCATAGTTAGCGCCGAACCTGAGCATTTAATGCCCCTCAGGGGCTTGTTTTCGCGTCGGTTTGGCGGATGTGACCAAAACTTGATATACATAACCAAACATGGTTTTTGGGTGCAGTGGAGTGGATCAGACATGTTTCTCGCGAAAATACATTTAAATGGGGCACGGAACCTGTGCTTTTAATGCACTTGTCCGCCCGTTTTCGCGTCGGTTTTTTGAAGGTGACCAAAACTTGATATACATACCCAAACTTGGTTTTTGGGTGCAGTGAAGTGGATCAGACATGTTTCTCGTAAAAACACTTGCACAATGGGCGCGGAACCTGTGCTTTTAATGCACGTGTGGGCCTGTTTTTGCGTCGGTTTTTGAAGGTGACCAAAACTTGATATACATACCTAAACTTGGTTTTTGGGTGCAGTGGAGTGCATCGGACATGTTTCTCGCAAAAACACAAGTTTCATAATCGCCGCCAAACTTGTGCATTTAATGCAGCTGTGAGCCCGTTTTCGTGCTAGTTTTTGAAGGTGACCAAAACATGATATACGTGCCCAAACATAGTCTTTGGTGCAGTGGAGTGGATTGGACGTGTTTCTCACGAAAACACAACTTTCATAATCGGCGTTGAACCAGTGCATTAATGCACCTGTCGGCCTGTTTTCGCGCCGGTTTTTGAAGGTGACGAAAACATGATATACACGCCCAAACTTTATTTTTGGGTGCAATAAAGTGGAATGGACATGTTTGTCACGAAAACAACTTTTATAATTGGCGCCAAACCTGAGCATTTATTGCCCCTGTGGGGCCCGTTTTCGCGCCGGTTTGGCGAAGGTGACCAAAACATGATATTCATACCCAAACTTGGTTTTTGGGTGTAGTGGAGTGGATCGGACATGTTTCTCGAGAAAACACAACTTTTATAATCAGCGCCGAACCTGAGCATCTAATGCACCTGTGGGGCTCGAATTCGCCCCGGTTGTTCACGGAGGACAAAACATGATATACAGACCCAAACATGGTTTTTGAGTGCTGTGGAGTACATCGGACTTGTTTGTCACGAAAACACAACTTTCATAATCGGCGCCGAACCTGGGCATGTAATGCGCCTGTGGGCCCCTTTTTCACCATTTTTTGAAGGTGACAAAAACATGATATACATACCCAAACTTTATTTTTGGGTGCAACAGAGTGGATTGGACATGTTTTTTCGCGAAAACACAACTTTCATAATCGGCGGTGAACCTGACCATTTAATGCACCTCTGGGGCCTGCTTACGCGCCGGTTGTTGAAGGTGACCGAAACATGATATATATACCCAAACTTGGCTTTTGGGTGCAGTGGAGTGGATCGGACATGTTTCTCGCGAAAACAAAACTTTCAGAATCGACGCCGAACCTGAGCATTTAATACACCTTTGGGGCCCGCTTTCACGCGGGTTGTTGAAGGTGGCTATAACATGATATACATCCCCAAACATGGTTTTTGGTGCAGTGGAGTGGATCGGTCATGTTTGTTACGGAAACACAACTTTGATAATCGGTGCCGAACTTGTGCATTTAATGCACCAGTCATCAAGGTGACAAAACAGGATATACACACCCAAACTTTATTTTTGGGTGCAATACAGCGGATTGGACATGTTTTTTGCGAAAACAGAAGTCAAATAGGGGGTGTCGAAACTGAGCATTTAATTCACCTATGGGGCCTATTTTTGCGCCCGTTTTTTATGGAGACCAAAACATGATATACATGCCCAAACTTGGTTTTTGGGTGCAGTGGTGTGGATCGGACATGTTTCTCGTGAAAACACAACTTTCATATTCGGCGTCGAACCTGTGCATTTAAAGCACCTATGGGGCTCGTTTTCGCGCGGGTTTTTGAAACAGAGAAAAAGATGATATACGTACCCAAAATTTATTTCTGGGTGCAATAGAGTGGATTGGATATGTTATTTTTGCGAAAACACAACTTTCATATTCGGCGCCGATCCCGAGCATTTAATACACCGGTGGGGCCCGCTTTTGCGCCGGTTGTTGAAGGTGACCAAAACATGTTATACAACCCAAACTTGGTTTTTGGGTGCAGTGGAATGGATCGGACATGTTTCTCACGAAAACACAACTTTCATAATCGGCCCCGATCTTGAGCGTTTAATGCACCAGTGGGGCCGGTTTTCACGCCGATTTTTGAAGGTGACAAAAACATGATATACAAACATAAACTTGGTTTTTGGATGCAATGGAGTGGATTGAACATTTTTTTCGAGAAAACACAACTTTCATAATTGGCGCCGAACATGAGCATTTAATGGCCCTGCGGGCTCGTTTTCGCGTCGGTTTGGCGAAGGTAACCAAAACACTATTTACATACCCAAACATGGCTTTTGGATGCAGTGGAGTGGATCGGACATGTTTCTCGGGAGAATACAACTTTCATAATCGGCGCCGAACCTAAGCATTTAATGCACCTTGGGGCCCGTTTTTGCGCCGGTTTGGCGAAGGTGACCAAAACATGATATACATACGAAAATTTGGTTTTTGGGTGCAGTGGAGTGGATCAGACATGTTTTTCGCGAAAACACAACTTTCATAATCGTTGCCGTACCTGAGCATTTAATGCACCTCTGGGACCTGTTTTCGCGTCGGTTGTTGATGGTGACCAAAACATGATATACAAACCCAAACATGGTTTTTGGGTGCTGCGGAGTGCATCAGACATGTTTCTCGGGAAAACACAACTTTCATAATCGGCGCCGAAGCTGAGCATTTAATGCACTTGTGGGGCCCGTTTTCGCGCCGGTTTTTGAAGGTGACAAAAACATGATATACATGCCCAAACTTTATTTTTGGGTGCAATACAGTGGATTGAACATGTTTTTCGCGAAAACAAAACTTTCATAATCGACGTCGAACCAAAGCATTTAATGCACGTATGGGGCACGTTTTCGGGTCGGTTTTTGAAGGTGACCAAAACATGATATACATACCCAAACATGGTTTTTAGATGAAGTGGAGTGGATCGGACATGTTTCTCAGGAAAACAAAACTTTCAAAATCGGGGACGAACCTGAGTATTTAATGCACCTCTGGAGCTTGCTTTCGCCCCCGTTGTTGAAGGTGACCAAAACATGATATACATACCCAAACTTGGTTTTTTTATGCAGTGGAGTGGATCGGACATGTTTTTCGGGAAAACATAACTTCTATAATCGACGTCGAACTTGAGCATTTAATGCACCTCTGAGGCATACTTTCACGCCGGTTGTTGAAGTTGACCAAAACATGATATACATACTCAAACTTGGTTTTTCGGTGCAGTATAGTGGATCGAACATGTTTCTCGCGAAAACACAACTTTCAAAATCGGCGCCGAACCTGTGCATTTAATGCACCTGTGGGCCCGTTTTCGCGCCGGTTTTTGTAGGTGACAAACATGATATACATATCCAAACTCTATTTTTGGGAGCAATAGAGTGGATTAGACATGTTTTTCGCGAAAACACAACTTTCATAATTAGCGCCGAACCTGAGCTTTTAATGCACCTCTTGGGCCCGTTTTGCGCTGGTTTCACGAAGGTGTCCAAAACCTGATATACATACCTAAACTTGGTTTTTTGGTGCTGTAGAGTGGATCAGACATGTTTTTCACAAAAACACAACTTTCATAATCGGCATCGAATCTGAGCATTTAATGCCCCTGCGGGGCCCTTTTTGCACAGGTTTGGCGAAGGTGACCAAAACATGATATACACACCCAAACTTGGTTTTTGGATGCAGTGGTGTGGATCAGACATGTTTCTCGAGAAAACACAACTTTCATAATCGGCGCCGAACCTGAGCATTTAATGCACCTCCGGGGCCTGATTTCATGTCGGTTGTTGAAGGTGACCAACACATGATATATATATACCCAAACATGGTTTTTGGGTGGAGGGTTGTGGATCCGACGTGTTTCTCACGAAAACACAACTTTCATAATCGGCGCCGAACCTAAGCATTTAATGCACCTGTAGGACCCACTTTCGCGCCAATTTTTGAAGGTGATAAAAACATGATATACATACCCAAACATAACTTTTTGGGTGCAATAGAGTGGATTAGACATCTTTTTTACGAAAACACAACTTTCATAATTGGAGCCAAGTGAGCATTTAATGCCGCTGTGGGGCCCGTTATGGCGCCGGTTTGACGAAGGTGACCAAAACTTAATATACATAACCAAACTTGGTTTTTGGGTGCAGTGGAGTGGATGCGTGTCAAACCTGTGCATTTAATGCAGCTGTGGGCCCGTTTTCGTGACAGTTTTTGATGGTGGCCAAAACATGATATATATATGCCCAAACTTAGTTTTAGGGTGTAGTGGAGTGGATTGGACATATTTTTCATGAAAACACAACTCTCAGAATCGGCATCGAACCTGAGCATTTAAGGCACCTGTGGGGCTCGTTTTCGCGTCGGTTTTTGAAGTCGACCGAAACATGATATACATGCCCAAACATCGTTTTAGGGTGCAGTGGAGTGCATTGGATATGTTTCTCGTGAAAACACAATTTTTATATTCGGCACCAAACCTGTGCATTTATTGCACCTGTGGGCTCGTTTTTGGTACAGTTTTTTAAGGTGACAAAAACATGATATATATAGCCAACCTTTATTTTTGGGTGCAATGGAGTGGATGGGACATGTTTTTCGCGAAAACACAACTTTTATAATCGGCGCCGAACTTGAGCATTTAATGCCCCAGTGGGGCTCGTTTTCGCGCAGGTTTGGCAAAGGTGACCAAAATATGATATAAATAGCCAAACTTGGTTTTTGGGTGCAATGGAGTGGATCAGACATGTTTCTCAGGAAAAAACAACTTTCATAATCAGTGCCGAACCTGAGCATTTAATGCACCTGTGGGGCCCGCTTCGCGCTGGTTGTTGAAGCTGACTAAAACGTGATATACATACCCAAACGAGGTTTTTGGGTGCAGTGGAGTGGATCAGACATGTTTCCCGCGAAAACACAACTTTCAAAACCGGGCCAAACCTGTGCATTTAATGCACCTGTGGGCCCGTTTTCGCGCCAGTTTTTAAGGGAGACAAAAACATGATATACATACCCAATCTTTATTTTTAGGTGCAACAGAGTGGTTTGGACATTTCTTTCGCGAAAACATAACTTTCATAATCGGCGTCGAACCTGAGCATTTAATGCACCTGTGGGGCACGTTTTCGCGTCGGTTTTTGAAGGTGACCAAAACGTGACATACATACCGAAACTTGGTTTTTGGATGCAGTGGAGTGGATCGGACATGTTTCTCAGGAAAACACAACTTTCATAATCGGTGTGGAACCTGTGTATTTAATGCACCTGTGGGGCCCGTTTTCGCGCCGATTGTTGAAGGTGACTAGAACATGATATACATACCCAAGCATGGTTTTTGGGTGGAGTGGAGTGGATCGGACATGTTTCTGGGGAAAACACAACTTTCATAATCGGCGCCGATCCTGAGTGTTTAATGGACCTGTGGGGCCCGCTTTCACGCCGGTTGTTGAAGGTGACCAAAACATGATATACATACCCAAACTTGGTTTTTGGTTGCAGTGGAGTGGATCGGACTTGTTTCTCGCGAAAACACAACCTTCAAAATCGGGCCGAACCTGTGCATTTAATGCACCAATGGGGCCCCATTTCGCGTCGGTTTTTGAAGGTGTCCAAAACATGACATACATGCCTAAACTTGGTTTTTAGGTGCAGTGGAGTGGATCGGACATGTTTCTCACAAAAACAGACTTTCATAATCGGCGCAGCACCTGAGCATTTAATGCACCTGTTGGGCCCGCTTTCGCGCTGATTGTTGAAGGTGACCAAAACATGATATACATACCCAAACTTGATTTTTGGGTGCAGTGAAGTGGATCGGACATGTTTCTGGCGAAAACAACTTTCATAATCGGTGTCGAACCTGTGCATTTAATGCAGCTGTGGGCCCGTTTTCGTGTCAGTTTTTGAACGTGGCCAAAACAAGATATACATGCCCAAACTTAGTTTTACGGTGTGGTGGAGTGGATTGGACATATTTTTCATGAAAACAAAACTCTCAGAATCGGCATGGAACCTGAGCATTTAAGGCACCTGTGGGGCCCATTTTCGGGTCGGTTTTTGAAGGTGACCAAAACATGATATACATGCCCAAACATGGATTTTGGGTGCCGTGGAGTGGATCGGACATGTTTCTGACAAAAACACAACTTTCATAATCGGCGTCGAATCTGAGCTTTTAATGCACCTGTGGGGCCTGTTTTCGCTCCGATTTTTGAAGGTGACCAAAACATGATATACACGCCCAACCATCGTATTAGGGTCCACTGGAGTGGATTGGACATGTTTCTCGCAAAATCACAACTTTCATAATCAGGGTCGAACCTGTGCATTTAATGCACCTGTGGGTTCGTTTTCGCGCTGGTTTTTGAAGGTGACAAAAACATGGTATACATACCCAAACTTTATTTTTGGGTGCAATGTATTGGATTGAAAAAGTTTTTCACGAAAACACAACTTTCATAATTGGCGTCGAACCTGAGCATTTAATGCACCTGAGGGGCCCGTTTTCGCGCCCATTTTTGAAGGGGACCAAAACATGATATATGTACCAAAATTTTGTTTTTGGGTGCAATACAGCGGATTGGACATGTTTTTCATGAAAACACAACTCGCACGATCGGCGTCGAACCTGAGCATTTAATGCACCTATGGTGCCTTTTTTCGCGCCGATTTTTGAAGGTGACCAAAACAAGATATACTTGCCCAAACATCGTTTTAGGGTGCAGTGGTGTGGATTAGACATGTTTATCAAGAAAACACAACTTTCATAATCGGCGCCGAACCTGAGCATTTAATGCACCTATGGGGCCCGCTTTCGCGTCGTTTGTTGAAGGTGAGCAAAAGATGATATACAAGCCCAAACTTGGTTTTTGGATGCAGTGGAGTGGATCGGACATGTTTCTGACGAAAACATAACTTTCATAATCGGCGTCGAACCTAAGTATTTAATGCACCTGTGGGGCCTATTTTCGCGCCGGTTTTTGAAGGTGACCAAAACATGATATACACGCCCAAACATCATTTTAGGGTGCTGTGGAGTGGATTGGACATGTTTCTCGTGAAAACTCAACTTTTATATTCGGCACCAAACCAGTGCATTTAATGCACCTGTGGGCTCGTTTTCTGTACGGTTTTTGAAGGTGACAAAAACGTGATATACATACCCAACCTTTATTTTTGGGTGCAATAGAGGGGATGTGACATGTTTTCGCAAAAACACAATTTTCAAAATTGGCGCCGAACCTAAGCATTTAATGGCCCTCTAGAACGTGTTTTCGCGCCGGTTTGGCGAAGATGACCAAAACATGATATACATACCCAAACTTTGTATTTGGATGCAGTGGAGTGGATCCAATCATGTTTCTCGTGAAAACACAACTTTCATAATCGCGCTGGTTGTTGAAGGTGACCAAAACATTAGATACATATCCAAACTTGGTTTTTGGGTGCAAGGGAGTGGATCGGACATGTTTCACCCGAAAACACAACTTTTATAATCGGTGGCGAACCTGTGCATTTAACGCAGCTGTGGGCCCGTTTTCGCGCCTGTTTTTGATGGTGACAAAAATATGATATACATACCCAAACTTGGTTTTTTTATGCAGTTTAGTGGATGTGACATATTTCTTGGGAAAACATAACTTTTATATTCGGTGCCGAACCTGAGAATTTAATGCACCTCTAGGGCATACCTTCGCGCCAGTTATTGATGGTGACCAAAACATGATATACATACCTAAACTTGGTTTTTGGGTGCAGTATTGTGGATCGGACATGTTTCTCGCGAAAACACAACTTTCATAATTAGCGCCGTACCTGTGCATTTAATGCACCTGTGGGCCCGTTTTCGCGCCGGTTTTTGAAGGTGACAAACATGATATAAATATCCAAAATTTATTTTTGGGAGCAATAGAGTGGATTGGACATGTTTTTCACGAAAACACAACTTTCATAATTGGCGCCGAACCTGAGCTTTTAATGCCCCTCTTGGGCCCGTTTTGCACCAGTTTTACGAAGGTGACCAAAACTTGATATACATACCTAAACCTGGTTTTTTGGTGCTGTGGGGTGGATTAGACATGT
>BCLH01000248.1:2496-62637 GCA_001602315.1 Zoysia pacifica
GTTGGTCGCCGGCCTCCGCCCGCTGTCGGGGGTAGCCGAGGAGGTCGGCGCCATCTACGACGAGGCTCACTTCGTCGAGTGCCGGGTAAGCTCGAGTTTGGCTCTTGGTTTGCGTCTTTTTCGAACTTCGGGCTGATAATCTTCCGCAGGACAACTTGTACGCGGTCTAGGGTCGGCCCCCACGCGGGTTCGCCGCCCAAGCCGAGGTCGACGCCCTCAAGGAGGAGCTGGCGAAGGCGCGGGCCGAGTCGGGGAGGCCGCATCTGACTTAAAGTCGCAACTCCTTGCTGCGCGGGAGTCGGCTCGCGTCGCCCTCGAGGAGGCGAACAAGGCGCGCGCCGAGTTGGCGGTGTCCGAGGCTCAGGCCACCCAAACCGCGGCGGCCCTCGAGCAGGCCAATCGCACGGTCATCGGTAAGTCACCGTGTGCTCTTCCGACCCTTGGGGTCAGGCTCTGACTCGTTCTGTTGCAGGGCTCCGTCGCCAAGCAGCGGAGCACGAGACCGAGATGCGGCGCCTCGGGCTCCTCCACCAGCACGCCGAGGGGGCCCGCTTGACCCTAGAGCAGACGCTCCGCATGACGAAGGAGGAGCGCGACCGTGCCTTCGAGGAGGTCGACCTCCTGAAGTCAGAGCGAATAGTGCTCCAGTCCGAGGTTGAGCAGGCGGCGGCGGACCTCAGCCAGACATGTGAAGAGGCCGCTAAGGTCCAGGAGGAGCTCTCAGCGGCCCAAGTCCGGAACGAGCGCCTACGGAAGAGCCTCGACCGGGCAGGGCAGGCCGCCGAGGCCACCGCAAAAGAGCGGGACGATAAGGGTCAGTCTCTCCATATTTGCTCTAGCTGTCTAGTTCTCTGCTGACGTTTTGAAATACAGGGTTGGTAGGTCCCTGAGATCGGCGGGTCTGAACCTCATTGGGAAGTTGTACTCTGGAGTGCCAGACTCCGTCTCGACAGGGGTCGTCGCGCACGCTCTGCAGCAGCTTCCGAGGGTCGTCTGCGACGTCGTGATGAGGGCGCTGGAGGATGGGTCCTCGACAGCCTTGGCCCTGGTCCGCTCCCATTAACTGGATGCGGACCTCGAGAGGGTCGTCGAGGGCTTCGTGTCGGGCTACTCGGACGAGCAGCTGGACGCGATCTCGTTGCAGACGCAGGAGCCGAGAGCGAAGGCCGTCGTCGATCTCAAGACGGAGGACTTCCAGCCCGAGCGATTCGGCCCGTTTCCCTATGTATAGGTTTGAATATGTAAAGTGTGTCATTGTATTAATAAAGAAAATCGTTCAAAGAATATTGTTCGAGAAACTTTTACGAGTTTGAATGTGAATTTCCAACCCTCCTTCGCATGCTGCGTCTGTTTTTCGCGCCCCCATCGGCGTCAATCAAACGAATGGGTCGAGTATAGCTCGTAGGGTTGGGTGTCGGACCCGATACAGCCGTAGAATGTCATCAGCTCCCGATTCGTAGATAGTTTAGCCACGGGAAGGCTTCGAACGAAAAACGCGCGCGAAGTTTGTCGTTTGAGGGTCACCCGCGAGCTTGGCGCGGGTCGGGGATCCGACCCCGAGGAAACAAAAAGACGAAAACACATAACGAGTTAACAGGGAGCGGCGCCCTGGCGCAAAAAATCAATAAACGACGAGCGAAAAGCGAGGTCGATCGTTTCGACACTGGCGAGGGTGGAGGTAAGTAGCCCCCGGGTGCGAGGTATGGCTGGGACAGCCACAGCTCGCAACCCAAAATGAAAAAGCGAGAGCAAAGTTACGAGAACTTAGCTATTTTTATTAAGTGTAGAACCGTCGGAGGTTCACGATATTCCATGTGTTCGCGAGTTCCCGACCGTCCTTGGTTGCTAGCTTGTAAGCATCGGGTCTTAGGACGTGCTTGATTACAAAGGGTCCCTCCCATGGAGGCAACAGCTTGTGCTGGTCGGCCTTTATTTGCACCTTTCTCAGCACAACGTCTCCTACGTTGAACGCTCGACCTCTGACGCGCCGAGCGTGCAGTCGCCGTAGACTCTGCTGGTACTTGGCGGAGCGCAGGAGAGCGACTTCGCGTGCCTCTTGCAGCTGGTCGAGGCCTTCCTGCAGCGCGACGTGCGATCTTTCCTCATCGTAGGCTCGGACTCGCGGAGAGTCGTAGTCGAGATCGGTCGGCAGCATCGCTTCTGCTCCGAACGTCATGAAGAACGGCGTGAACCAGGTGGTTCTGTTGGGGGTCGTTCGCAGACCCCAGAGGACCGACAGGAGTTCGCTCACCCATCGTCCAGCTGCCTGCCTGACGGAATCGTAAATCCGTGGCTTCAGTCCTTGGTGTATCATCCCGTTGGCGCCTTTGACCTACCCATTCGTCCTTGGGTGCGCCACAGAGGCGATGTCTAGGCGAATGTGATACTCGTCGCAGAATTCCTGAAATTGTCGACCGGTGAACTGCGCGCCGTTGTCGGTGATTATGGTGTTCGAGACCCCAAACCGATAGATGATGTTGCGGATGAACCCGACCGCCCGGATTGAAGTGATGTTGGGCACCGGCTCGACCTCAATTCATTTGGTGAACTTGTCGACGGCGACGAAGAGATGGGTGAAACCATCGGGCGCTCTTTTGAATGGTCCAAGGATGTCGAGTGTCGCCGTGGTGAATCTCGTCCTGTCCTTTCAGGATGGATGGCAGTTGGCCATCAGAGAAAATGTACCATAATGCAGTACCTACCCCTCAGGAATCGCTCTCCGGGGGTCGGCCTTCGGAGGCCGGGGTCTCCGCGTGCCTGCGCGGCTAAGACGTGGCTGCCATAGATCGCCGCCGAGGGTCGGATCCCGTTGTCGTTCGACCCCTGACTCGGGGCCTCGTGTGTTCGAGCACGATCTGTCAGGTACCCGAGGTACGTAATCCCGACAAGTGTAGTGCCCTCCCTCCCGCTCACATTGCATGCACCGCCGCAACTAACCTGCACGTCGCACTAATTTCGCACCACCCCATTTCAGCCCCATCTCTGGCCACTCTACCGACGACTCAATTCACTGCGACCGGTAAGCTATATCCCTCCTTTCTCCCCCTCAAGAACTTCGCCAACTTCCTTTTCCTCTTCCCAAACTATCCCGAACCGCATTTCTGCTGGAATTAATCCAACTCCACGACATGAGCTACCATGCTCTGCCACAACTTCTTGCTGCTGGCAGTCTTTGCACAACTTTTGGCAAGGTGGAGCTCGTCAACACCTTCACCACATGCACGTGCAGCTCACCAACCCCGCCAAAATCACTGGCTATTGTTTTGCCCAATTTTCCACATGCACAACCATTGGCACCATCTCCAGCCTCCTTTGTTGGCATGCCAGCATGCAGCTGTCGATGATATCATCCCTACCCAATTTGCTGTCCCTCGGCCGCCCCTGACAGCTACTTTGCAACCTCATTCGCTGTCACCAACAACCACCCAGGCCAGCACCGCCGTCGCTCTCATCCCGCCGGCGAGCTCCATATTTGAGACTTGGCTTCTCTTCCTCACCGGCACATGTGCACAAAATCTCGGAACACTGGAGCATACATATATAGACACACCATTCCATGCACTAGGTACAAGGGCAGCAATGGCACATATCCGTGACCCGTGTACCATATATGTGGCTTTTCCATGGCACAAAAAGCATACGCCACACTGATACCCAAGATCCACATGTCATCTACATAGCTCAGTTACTTTGGCCAACCACACAGTGTACATATATATGTTTATTTCACCTTTTTCCTATACAAAATATTCTATGAAAATTTTGAAATGCCTTTCGCAAAGATGCCCTAGAGTTTCTAAAAATTCTATTTTAGTCCAGGTCTTCAGAAACCCAGACGCTTTATGAATCTTTACACTTTAGTCTCAATCTTTTGCATGTAGTGTCCCTGGATATTTATGTCATTACACAATGGCCCCCTGTTAACTTTCTAAAAATTACAAATAAGTCCTTATACCTTTATTCTATCACCATTTCTGCATATTAAGATCGTTTTTATTGATTCTGTTGCCATCAAGACCGTATCTCGAGCTATCCCACCAAAACCCCACTTCTCCAATCTCCTGCTTAATTTTATTTATTTGGTTCTTTTATCTTCTCTTTTTTATGATGCTTTTTATTTCATATTTTGCGTGTGTTGTACCCTATTTTTGGGATACACTGTGTATTACGGTACCAATCTCTGGATCAAAAGTTGGCACGCACGTACATCATGAACATATATTGTTCCGAATAGTCTTACAAGCATAGGTCTTAGGTTACAAGTCAACGAGGTAAAGAACATAACCTTGAACAGTCATTGATAAACTGCAACAAAAGAGAGTCAATCTCAAAAGCTACGCCACAGGCAGACTCACACGAAGAATGAGGACCCTACGTGTCTCCATCGAACTCAGCAGCTTCTTCTTCATCATTTGAACGACAACAACAAAGGTGAGTACTGAAAGTACTTAGCAAGTTCTAACCCTACACAGGGTCCTGTACATGCATAAATGGCCATCAAGGGACGCTGTTGTTTCTTTTAGCAAAAGCAACTTTTATGCAGGTTCACTCCGGAAGGTTTAGAAATAGGGGATAACAATTGACTACCCTATCAGTAGTTTAGAGGTTGGATCTGGAGGAGAAGTCATTTTTCTCGCCAGTTCCCAAGTTTCAACTGAAAGGTCCTCCACTATCTCGTCCAGACACTTTTCAAAATACGGCACCTACATCCACTCACGCCAACAAGGATAAAACCAAGACTAATCAAAGTGAGCCCAAGATATAGTGTGTCAGCACCATGACAACGGCCAGTCCGGGTGAATTATACACTATACAGAGGTTATACACTGTACCCACAAACTATGCTTCTCTTGATCAACAGAGACGCATGACATTCACTCTAATGCATACCAAGATTACCACAGATTCCATCGCAAGAAGCATCAAGGGGTCGTCTATTGGGGTTTTCAAAGTCCCGACGATGTGATATCACATTCTCGTAGCTAGATCATAGGTTACTACTTCTCGTAGCTAGATCATAGGTTACTACATCCACATCTTCTCGTTGTCCCCCATTTGCCTGGGCCATTACACAACTAGGGTCTTTATCTATGGGCATTACGATCTCACGACGCGGGTAATTGATGTAATCGAAGATCGGGTCGTGAGTATCTCATGCCTGCTCCTGGGTTCAAGGGCTCAATGCGAATAACCAAGGAGGTAGAGTAAGTCCTTCCCATACAGGTTCTGTGGTTGCACAAAATCACTACATTGAGGTCCGATGAACTGGTCCTTATATGGCAGGGGCGATGCTTGTTCACGACATGTGGACCAGACTGAAGCTTAACACCTATCACATCACCTTTATCATGAAGCCACATCCCACGACTAAAAATACTCTCCTTCACCTAGCACCAGTTGCACTATCACCCATTCCATTTATCTTACTCACACCATCAAACTTGTTTTAACATATTTCGTAAAAGATTGTTGTATGGTGTGGTGATGCATTGCATCCTATAAGAGTCCCTCAGCATTTTAGTAAGGCAACTTTCTGTTTATTAAAAGGTTTTAATGAAGGAATTCCTATGGTTAATAAGGGGGCATCATCGACAGGGTAACAATGTAGTATTCATATTTAATGAGAGCAAGTAACTGACATTAATATAAATATGTATCAATAAGTAGGGTATCATCTACATAATGTTTCAATATAGATTAAAAATAGACATGCAAGCATTTAGGTCATATAGATGCATAAGCGTAATATAGGATAAACATGTTCAAGGGGTTAGAACTTGCCTTCGAAAACGTCCTCGGGCTCCCCTTCGTACTTGGGGTCGTCGGCTTCCTTGTCTCCCAGCTCCTCGTCGGCTACACACGAGAAATGATAAAAAGAATAAATCTACCAGGAAGAAAGCCAAGGAAAATAATATAACAAAAAATAAATAACTAGATCAAAGGATTTAAGGTTTTCAAGACACAGGGTTCGGCGATTCCAACGGTATAAAGATCACGGCGATCGGAGGTGGTATGTGAAAGTTATGATAAAAAACAATTTGCAGGGTTTTTGTGAAAAAGCCCTTTTTAATGGCTTTTATAAATTTTATATGGGCTCATCTAAGTAAAACTATTATTCCTAGAGGTGTATCTATAAATTGACAATTTTCTATGATTTTTGGAAATTTTATTCGGGCTAAAAAGGTTTAAGAATAGGTTTGTGGGTACACTAACAGGGTGGCTCTAGCAATTTCTATTATGTGACTGATAGGTGGGGCCGAGGTACTATGTGGGTCTATAGGCGGGATCCCGTGAGCTGTGGACTCGGTCTATAGGTGCATGTGTCTGCGGTCTACGTGGACCGGGTGCTGGGAGGTTTTCTGGGCGTGCGGTCCAGTGGACAGGGTCCACGCGCCAGCGGCATTGGGTGTGTATGCAGTGTGTCGCTTCCGCGTGGGCCTTGTGGCCTACCGGTCAATGGTGTCTTTTGGCGGAGCGCGCGCGCCGGCGCCTGGTGGCAGCGCGGCGGTGGCCTGCTGGAGGCCTCGCCAGCCCTGGCCATGACCGCGCCGAGGGTCGGCCGGCAACATGGAGAGGTGCCCAAACCGGCGGCAAGATTGTCGTCGCCGGTGGCTAGACCGAGCGGCCGAAAAGGGTCGCCGCAGGCGGCCGTGGTGGTGGCGCTTGACCAGCTCATGCCGGGGGGCGTCTGGGGCGAGCTTCGCTTGCTTGGTGAGCTGGAGCAGAGAGTGCCAAGTCTGTCTGTGCAGTTTGCCTGGTCGGCAGCTGTGCGACGGCGGTCGGTGGCATTCGGGTGCGGTGGCACGCGGTGGTGCTTCGGCGCCAGGCTCCGGTGAGGCCGGAGTGGCCTAGTCGGGATACTGTGCGGGTTGAGGGCGTGTTGGTGGTGCTGTGGGTCCTGCCAGGCCACCGGCGAAACAGTGGCCGGCAGCAAGGATTCGCCACGCGGCGGCACTTGCTGGAATTGAGGAAGAAAGCAGAAATTGGCGTGGGAATGAGGCGAGGTCGACCTTGAGCTTGCGGCGCGGGGGCGGTGAGCGAGGGAGAGTTCCAAAGGTCCCTTTTATAGGCGGCGAGAGGGTCGGGCTCCCGTGGAGTGCGCCTGCTGGCAGGCAGCAAAGTAATTCCGCGCTTTTACTCAGTGTGGGCTCATTCGACGCGGTCAGACGGCGTGTCGTGCGTGTCGAGGGCGGTGTGGCACTGTGCCAGGTGGTGTGGAGTGCCGGCGTGAGGGTTAATGGTGCCATGCAGCCAGAATCATGGCGGCGGTGGCGGCGGCAACTGCAGGATTCAGTTGGCGGGAGCTTAATTCCCATCGGCTCGGCGAGGAAGGTGTCGGGCGACACGAGGAGTTAAGGCTGGCAATAAGACGGGGCGGCACTGTGCCTGCACGTCCGGTCGGGCTGCTCCCGCTCGCGGCGGCGATGGCGGCGGCGCGGGGAAGAAGACCCCGCCCAGCTGGGCTGTCCGTTGGAAATGAGCCGAGCGCACGTGTGGGGGTGGGGGAAGCAGGGCAGCTTGGGCCGTTGTGAGCGGGGCCAGGGGGCGTGGCGGCCCGTGCGGGAGAGAAAGAGGAGAGGGCGAAGTGGGCCGTGGCGAGTTGGGCCAGAGAGAGAGAAGGATTTGGCCCAAGGTCGGAAATTTAAATTTTTGGGAGAATTTGGGAGAAGATCAAATGCAAATAAGGTAGAAACAAAACCAAAGATGTCAAAAATCAAAAGGAGAAAGAAAAGACAGACATTTGTCACCAGTTCATTCTAATTTTTTTTTAAAATTTCCATCTAGGAGCTCTTTATTTTATGTGAGGTTTTTATTTTTGAAACAATAAAAGAATGGTGTGCAAAGAGGAAAATCAATAAATTTGTTTGATTTCAAATTTTGAAATTTTAGGGTACTACAGCGTGTAGCTAATGTGGAGCTTGGATAGGAGGAGGCATACAACCCTGGGTACAAGAAGGAGCCTAATGGAGCATTTTAAGTCAAGCTATAACCTGTTGATCATATTTTACCTACTTTTTTTGTGCCCTTATATTGTCACTAATGTTGGCATTTAATATTTTTTAATAGTTTTAAATGTTGTGTATTTACTGTCCTAATTAGTTTGCCTGTTAGAAATATACTTTTATCTATTAATTATTTTACAACATAAAATAATTATTACCTCAGTGCCCTGTTGCTATATTTGTCCTTTCTAACCCTAGGTTACCACTGTTCATTCATTAGTGATGGATTTTATCCGTTGTTACTAAAATGTTTAGGAACCCTGTAATGCTTGTCATGGCTACACTCTGTCATCATATCTTTATAAAATGCACTAAAAGAGTTTGATGGTGCGCATATATAAACTTGGGTGGGTGATAGAGAAACATGTGTTAGGTGATTTGGGTGTTTTTCTTGGTTGGGGTCCTACCCTGCCTTCTTAGTACTTGCCACATCGAGCCCCTCAGCAGTCGAAGGACATATGGTAACAGAAGAATAGGTGGATTAGGGATTGTTTGGTTGCCACCGCAGCGGGCCACGCCTCACAAGCCGCAACTGTTGCGTGCAGATGCTCTGTTTGGTTGCTGCTCACGCCACAGTTGCTGCTGAAGGTTAGGAGTGCCAAACTGCCTGCAACACCTCTCTAGCTCATCTTTCTTGCCGCAGCTCGCCACAAGTCTAGCGGCCAATTTCTTGGGGTCAGCTGACCCTGATAAGTTCCAAAAAAATCAACGAAAGATTATTATTTATCACTGTTCATCAAGCTGTCTGACCCCTTGGCTAAGCGTGCTGACACTAGTGATTTCTCCCGCTGGCTTTGCCCCTGTTCCCATGTTCTGGCTTTGATCTGGGTACTTTTCTGAATCTATCATCGGTATCGTATTGCTCGATAACATGGAAGAGGACATGAATGTAGACCCTATGGTCTACTGTGTTATCAGAAAATTGAAATGTCTGTGATATAGCCCCTGTGAGCATCTCGAGGTGGAATCTATGGCGGTATATTCAGTGAAGATGGAACGAGCATCATGTCAAGAATGCATGGTCCTTAGGAAAAATGTACAGCCTCTGTAGAGCTTGAAACCCTTCCAGATCATCCTTACCATGGTTTGACACACCTTTTGCTTTGGTGCACAATGATTAATTTTTTCACAACCTTGTTGTTGCCTGTGTGTTTCCCTGGTTTTGTGTTAGAAGACCTGTCCAAATTTTAGGAAACTGGAGATAATTAAATGTAATTTTCTTCTATTTTCAAAGAATATATTGTGAACCATGCATAAATTCATGCTTTCTGCAAGTAAGCCATGAAAACCATTCTTACTTGGACCCTATATGGATTTCTATACCTTGAGTTGCGTTGGGATTTCTTGAGTCCCTTCCATAATTACTCTTGCTGCAAATCATTCAGAAGAAGATGAAGAAGTTGGTGACACCCGTGGTAATATTTAAGCGTATGTCCTTTGCTTACGATTGCCCATGGTATTGTAATGAAGTTCTGCTGCTGTGGTTCTGGTTGCGTTTGAGGGTGATACACTCTCCTCTTCGTGGCTCGTAATATAAGATTGCGTTTCTAAGATTCTATACTGAATAAATCCAGTATGTACTTGCTTGTATGTGCGATGTAGTCTCTTTATATGTGTGTACAACTTCTGATCAAGGGATTGATACGGTAAGCACATGCATTCAAAAAATGGGATATGACTATATCAACAATGATGTGTTTTACTTGATTGCACTACCACATAAAACATCACTTGAGATGATTTTTAAGTTGCTATCTCATGGAATCCCAGTTGAAAGAGAAATATGGTCAGAAAAATTGGAAGCCCTCTTTCTCAGATCAAATAACCATGTGAATAAACAGAAGCTCACACAGTACTCACTACTCAGACTACCTGCAGAACCACCACGCTGTCCCCCCCCCCCCCAATTGAAGCTGTACAATTCTCTGCAATCAACATCCTAAAATTGGTCATGTTTGTAAATATAACAATGTATGAGCATCCATTTGATGTGTTTCTGATGGAAAGTTTTGCAAAATGCACCTCCTACTCCATTTCTTTCATGGTGCAGGAGGCAACCTTTTTTCAAAAATGGGTGTCAACACTGCAACACCTAGTCTCTCTATGCCTTGACCATAACCAGGGTTTCTGTTATCATTTGAGGTGTGAAAAACTGGCTGGCACCGGTTTGACCGGTTTTCACGAAAGCTGCTACAGCAAACCATAAAGATAGTACAAACACAAAATCAATGTTTGAAACGAAAACCACTCTATTTTCTAGTTTACCAAATGGTTTTTTTGGTTTTGAATTTTGAATTTGAAATCAAATGGGTTTGACCGGTTTTCCACCTTTTTTCTGCTTTATCGGTCGGTTTTCAGATTTTCAAAAATTTTCAATTTTTTAATTTTGTAAAATTTTAAACTGAAAATTGTTTGTCCAATGAAACTGAACCGGACCGGTTTCACTGAAAACCCCGGTTTTTGCGGTTTTTTAAACCCTAACCACAACCACCAAGGTCATCATACTCGCTGCAGTAACATCCTTGGATCTTAACCTGTCTGGCCCGCTCATGGATCACACACTTTTACCTTCACTTCGTGTAAAATGGTTAATCAACGTTGATGACATTAGACGATTTTGCCTTATATGTTGTCCTTATATGTGAAGAGCAATAGATGTTCCATTTGTTTTACAATGAATGCACCAATCTCATAATCCATATGCTTAGTCATTAGTGTTGTCTCTAAAGGTCTTCACTATCATCACACACTAAAATCCATATTTCCCTTAGTTTCATGACTATATAGTCAACACGTCCTTTTCTTGAAACCGTGACTTGTACAATAATAAAACCTTTAAAGGTAATTAAGATTTATTTGACTATATAGTCAACACGTCCTTTTCTTGAAACAGTGACTTGTACAATAATAAAACCTTTAAAGGTAATTAAGATTTATTGAAATAGCAAGCACCTGCTAACATAATAAATGAGGTTAAAAAAATAAGAGCAAATTCTACAAAACTACATACATTTTGATAAACTACAACGAAACTATAGATTTAAGAAGTTGTATCATAAAACTATAGAATTAAAAAGTTTAATTCTACAGTTTATTAAACATGAAGTTAATTTTGTGATATAAATTTTTAATTTGTAGTTTTATGATAGTTTTCTCAAAGTATGAGTAGTTTTGTGAAATTTTCCCAAAATGTAATGTTAAATACGAAGACTATGTAATCATAAAAGAAGAGAAGGATAATAGACATGCTGAAGAGCAAAGGTTGCATATATGTATCTATCAAACTATGTAAGAATAGCCACAGCGTCCCATATAATAAGAAACCCAATGTCTATGACCTGGTTTCTTCGAGGTCATGAGATTCATCCAGCTGGTTTGGTATGGATTCTTCAAACCAGTAACAAGCAGCAATATAGTACATGAAGTTTGCAATACCAAGCAGTGCAAGGAGAAAAAAGTAGTAGTCATAATGTCCTTGGTTCAGGTTATCAGGAAGCCAACCGCCTATACCTCCCTTTCGAGTGACCGCATTGACAATCTTGACAAGAACTGTAGCTGCGATATTTGCGATGCCATACGCCAGGAGGAGAAGGGCCAATGCCAAGCTACCCATTGTCTTTGGTAGCACTGAATAATAGAACTCGATCTGTCCGATTGATACAAATGCACTAATAAGGCCAGAGAAAACACATTGAGGGGCTAGCCACAAAGCTGACATGTTTACGGTTCCATTAACAATGAATTCCAGGCCTTGCCTTATTGCTTTCTTCCTTCGAACATTCTCTACGGCTGAGGCTGCAACAGCAGATGCAATAGAAAATAGCAAGCCGATTCCCATTCGCTGCTTGTGACTAAGCACGTTTTGCCTCCCTGTAATCTTTTGCAGAAACGGTAATATGTATTTGTCATAACATCCTGACCACAATGTGAAAGTAACGACTTCAAATATTGCTATGGAGCCAGCTGGTATCTGAAAGCTGGTACCACCAACACGGCGGTCCATGGTGTCTGCCTGTAGCACTCTGAAGGATTGAGATTGTTGGATCAGTAAAGCAGTAATCATGGCGGACCACATGGGGATAACATGTAATGTTTGTTTGATATCCTCGACTTGTTGAACCGTGCAAACATTCCATGGATTTGCACTGAAAACTTCTGTGTCAAAACTATCTGAATGCATCCTCATCACACATGCTCTGTTCAGGAACCTGTGATTTTAAATAGTGACATTCGAAACTTTGTGTTTATTTTTAAATTAAAACAAATTCTGCCGAAAAACATAAATTATTAGAATCTATACCTTATTTTTCTTGATGGAGCCATTGCCAATCCTGTGACATTGTGGTATTGCAGACCATTACCTTCCTCGGGTAAAGGAACATGTCTATTCCTGGCAGCGAAAAAGATCACTTGCACAAAGCTAACCCATATGCTTTCCTCTGGTTTCACCTTTATGTAAAGAGTACTTGCTGCTGTGTTTAGAATCGTAACCACTGCCATCATAGCTGCTGGAATGCCAAAGCCAATCTTCCAGCCAATTTTTTCTTGCAAGTACACAAGTAGAGTAAGAGCAATAATTTGAGATCCACCCAGTGATACAAAATACGAGTCAAACAAAACTTTTAGTGCACGGTCCTTTTCAGCACCACTCAAGTGAACAAACTGGTCAACTCCAAAAGCAAGTGTGCAGGGACGGATACCACTAGCACCAACTGACAAGAACGCCAAGGAAGTAAACAAGACGAAAGGCTGTAATGTTATTAACGTGTGGCAACTATTGTTACCCTGGCTTTTAATTCCACAATCAGTGGCCAATTTTGGAATCATTGTTGTCAGCCATAGAAGAACCGTTCCCTATTTGCAACAAAAAGGAAAAATCGAATAAGAAGCACATCGGCAGTTAGCTTCAGATGGGGAAATTAATTATTCTGTAATTAGAAAATAGCAATTACATCTTACAATTGTGCATGCAAAAAGTGCAAGTGAAATCGTTAAGAAGCGTCCCAATAGTGTATCAGACACAATAGCACCAAAGACAGGTAAGAAATTTGTGGCTGCTTGATAGATATATACAACTGCTGCACTTGTTGCTGCGCCCATATGGTACTCTTTGGTTAAGTATATGATAATATTTCCACTGATGGCTGCGCTCACAATCCGTTCACATCCCTCACTTGCTGAAATAAGGAAAACATGTAGGTTGTACAAAGTTTGTGCAGCAAATATATTTTAATAACAGATGATTAAGGATAAAAATTGAAAGCAAAAAAACTAAACATATTTTATACAATCATCCCAAACAATTCAAAGGTTTATTTCAAAAAAAAAATCAAAGGTTGTGGGCCCACAATACAAATCAGTACACAAAATAATGGCTTCTTCTCAGTTCTCTGTCTTCCTCCATTCTGAAAGTATAATCACTGTCGAGTTTAAATTTGTACTTGCAGTGACAACAGTTTTAAAATGGATGGAATATATAGATTTATTCAAAAACATGAGGAAGAATCTAGCTTTTTATGGCAGTATAGGCAGTAGCAAAAGATGCATTACCGATGATGATTGGAATAGTCTGAAGACCACCGTTTCCTGAAATATCGGCTTGTTCGTCCATGTGAGAATGCTCCATACTTCACCAGCACAAGCACTCCAAGAGTCTGAGAATGTTCATTAGGTGGATATATAGCAATGTTAATGTAAAAATATAGCCAAATGTTACAGACAGTACGAATAGACTATTATTCTGGATGCCATATGTAATGATCCAATAAATTCCTTCGACCAGAAGCATTAAAAGAAATATTTTTTTAAAAAAAGAATAGATATGATCACTAAAAAAAGGTTTTGAGTGTATCTTCTCTATCTCTACTCTCTATCTCTATCTCTATCTCTATCTTCTCTATCTCTACCCAATAAAAAATACAATTTATACTTATCAATATACACACATCAAGTCGTCCCCAACAAAAATAAATTATATTTCATCCACTCAAAAAATTACACCTAGATTTATCCCTTCTTCATATCTAACAGATGAGATATCTCCCTTCAATGCCTCATTCAAATCCAACAGCCGAGGCCGTGTGGATCTCTCAACTAAGGCACCCTTTGTTAGGGCTTTAGATTATGAAAAATTGACTTTAGCTTTGGATTATGGGGTTGAGCAGCTTTTTGGAATAATCTAAAGCCCTCTTGAAACTGTTTGGAAAACCAGATTTTACCCAGATTATGGTATCTTTTTTATACTGAATGGCTGTATTAAAATGTCCCTCTTAACCTTGTCTACTTTGCCCATTCACGTAACACAAGCAGAGGTGACAGGAGCTCATCAAGTAGGAATTCGCAGGCACTAGAAATTAAGGCATCTATCAAACATAACACAAGCACTCAGGCACTCAGATGGCAGCAATTCAAACGTAACACAAGCCTTCAGGCATCTATGAAACGTAACACAAACATTCAGGCATCTATCAAACCTAATACAAGCACTAGAAATTCAAAGATATAAGTAGGAATCACATGCACTCAGGTGGCTAGCAATTCAAAAGGAAGATAACATAGAGGCAAGTAGTCATCCAGGCATCTATCATGCTTCAGATTTGTAAGAAAATGGAAAACACACAAGCTCATCAAGGAACCAGGAAGCTCAATTGCTACTATGTTACACACTTTCGCCACAACCTCGCTAGTTTCTGCAAACAAGGATACAAATAGGATATAAGTGCATGTCGAATTCTCATGTCCAAAAAAAAAAAAACTTTTGTAGCAAGAAACTGAACTAAAACTGAATTCTCATGTCCAAAAAAAAGTAAGTTTTTACAAAGGTTATGAAACAGCAAGAAACTGTCACTTTTAAGTGAAAAAGCTTTGTGTCAGGACTGAACTGAAAAATAATTCTATCTACAAACTGAACTAAAACTGAAGTGAACAAACTGAAACTGAAGAAAGAAGGGAACTGAAACCATATAGCTGAACTAACACTTTTAGCTGAACTGACTTTTAATTGAAGTGAACAAACTAGAACTGACACTTTTAACTGAAACGATACAGCAAGAAACTGTCACTTTTAACTGAAGTGAACAAACTAAAAATAGAACTTTTTTCAGTGATCAAGTATATAGCTGAACAGAAACTAGAACTGAAGAAAGAAGGGAACATTTTTCAGTCATCAAGTATATAGCTGAACTGAAACTAGAACTAAAGAAAAAAAGGGATCTTTTTTCCCAAAATAAATAACAGAATGATAAAGTAGAAGAACCCAAACCTCACTTCAGTTTGACATATGTGATGATCTTGACAGATAAATTGCTCTTCCTAGATCATCTCTGAATTTATCCATGGTATGCTCATTAGCTACTAGAGTTGATGTATCCGATGCATTTTAGAAGGGAGAACCTTGCGTATCTCGAAGGTATAGTAGGTAAATAGTCCGGATTACGATCACATTTGCTGAAATCATTATCTAGAGCATCATTTTCACGAATAAAGTTGTGGAGACACATAGTGGCAGCGACTATCATCATCTGTTCATCCATCAGGGTACAGGTGTTCTGTGAAAAACTCGAATCCATCACATGGATTTGAAGCTACTCCTCTGGATCTCCCCTTTTCCCCATGGTGGCCAGCGATTTTGGTGCCTCTGGCAGCCGGGCGCCAGGGAGGATCCATGGCCGCTGGCTCCCTTCTTTCAGCTCGTGAGAGAAAAACGACAGGGGATGAGTGGGAAGCGGTGGCAATTGCAGTTAGTCCATGAGAAAACCAAGGGCAGAGTCATTTTGTTTTGTAAAGGTACAGGTGAGCCGTGAAAAGCAACAGATGTTCCGCTTTTTTCTCTAGTTCATTTTTTCCATCAGATTTTAGCTGATTTTTGAGTGTAAGTGATTTTAGATGATCTATTTGGTAGAGATTATGCATAATCAGCTCTAGAATCCCTGCAAAGGGGGCCTAACTTGCGGATTCTCAATGTCAGCACGTAGGCCCAGCGTCCCCTGTCCACCATGAACGCATCGAGAAATTGAATAAAAGATGAAAGCAGCCGTTTGCCGGTGCGCTGGCCCCCACCACCAGCGTCATGCCATTCCTGTCGTGCCATCACCTTTTGTTCCCCGGTCTGAGCTGATGCATCCCATTCCCGCCACCTCCCAGGCCATGAAATTGCATTTCCCTTGACTATGATCTGCGCCCCCTACCATGCTGCAGAGTTGGGATGAGCAGCCATGACTCCGTTGAGGGATCCAGAGCTCCACCGCCGTGAGCCACGAGCTCCACATTGAAATCTGGAGGCTGAGGTCCACTGCGAACTCTGCTCGGAGCTCTACCGCCAAGAGCCAGAGCTCCGCCGCGAGCCCACTCGAGGGCTTCACCGCTGGAAGCTAGAGCGTCACCGCGAGCTCTGCCAAGAGCTCCACTTCATTCTTGACCTGTGACTCCTCTACCAAGAGCCGTAGCTCCAACATGAGCTCTGCCGCTAGGAGCTGGAGCATAGCCAGGAGCGCAAGGCCGAACAGGCAGAGGAGGAAAAGCACAAGATGGGGTAGCTAAAGAAGCATGTCGCTACTGATACTATCGATTTGATGAAGTCTGTCACGATCTAACTGCAAGCAAACAGATCATATCCATCTTAGCAATCGAAGAACTAACTCTTTGACCTCACGGGAGAGCAAAATCAACCTGAACGCGAGGTTCAATTCTTATAAGCAATTAAAAAATAAGCAAAAATAAGATGTAGCAAATCAAAAATCTCTTAAATATGAGGTTTTTAAAAGCTGTCTAATAGATTATTGTTAGATACAACTGAACATCAAAAAATTTACACAAGAGTTAAACTATAACAAAAAAAAAATAAAAAAAATACAAGTGTTCTTTGTGATGGCTATGACCTTTAAATAGCGTAGAGGACGATCAGGGGTGGTGAGATCGTTCTAAAACCCTAGGACGCGCTTCTAATAGGCTCAACTTAATACACAAGCCAACGGTTTAAGTTAAGATGACGCAGCACCTTCTATTTTAAAATAACGATTAGCGCTGACTCCTATATAATATAAAGGTAGGGCTAGATCCATTCAAATAGACTTTTTGAGCTTTTCAGGATATACTTAAACACCTAAATTGAATTCCATATGAAGTAATGACTTTTGTTGCAGGTTTGTACTGTTCTGCATTTCGAATCCACCATTTGTGAATATTTCCAATAAAGTATTCATGTATGATGTCCAGATTAGCTACCAAGAGGGAGAGTTCTTGGCCATGCAGAACGTCGTGGTTCTCACGCTATAGTGTAACTTTCATCTTATGTTTTTCACTTGTCTTGATTGGATCTGAGAATCTTGTCCCTATATTGTTGCACTTCGATTTTAAGTTTGGGGTAGTGCTCCTAGCAGAGCTTGTGGTGGTTCTCACCAAATGATCGAGCACTCTAGATCTATCAAGTGGTATTAGCTTCCAAGTTGCTTTGTGAGATTTATCTCCTCGTGTTTGTAATTTCATTCATGTTCCTATTGTCCACGTAAAGCGAATAAAAAACTTGATTTGTTCTGTTGATCTAGGCCCTTTTGTTCTTTGCATCTTCTTTTCGGTATTTTGCTTTGTCGAGTTCGTCATTGATTAGAGTTGATGTTTTCAACTATATTTTACTTACCACAATCATACCTTACACATTTTCATATTCAAAAAATAATCTTTTCCTTTGGCAAAAATCTGTAAGCAATCTATACAAGAAAGAAAAAATTGAAAATAAATTAGGAAACAATGATCTGCACAGAATCAAGAAACAATCAAAAAAATTAGAAAGCAATCCCCAGATATCAGGGCATAATCCAAGAAATCAATATAGATCCGAGTTGGTTGGAAATAACAGATTCATGTAATAGATTTGTTGCGGAAGAAAAGGGCCATATCTCTTTGATACATTATTTGTTTAGAATTTTTTAGCACAATCTAAATAGATCATTGAGTTATCTTTCCAACAATCCAACTTTACAATAAAATTCCATCCGAGGAAGTCGCTATCACGAAAGAGCTCTAACATGTGCTATTTGAACTTTTTCGTCTCTGTTTCCAACCTTCCAAAAAAAAAAAAGATACACTCATCATTTGAGACTAGTTGTTGCATACTAAGTTAGGAACTTGTTGCTCTGTGGTACCCTGCTCAACTAACATCTTTCCTAGTACTTGGCGCGAGACTCTTTCCTTTGCTTGCAACAAGTCACGTTTTTGTAGCGCACCTTTTGCTATGTTTCTTCCTTGTAGTTGCAACTCGTATTGATTTTTGAGCACTTATTCAATGTTGCATTTCCTGAATTGACTGTGCTAACCTTTGCTACAAAGTGAAATTGTCCTAGCTCCACAGATTACAGATTTCTACAATAAATAGAGTTTGTGTACTTGGCAATCGTGTCATCTAATATGTATTGTTTGATGCAGCTAGTTGCAGATCACCCCAACTGGTTTGGTAAGATTGAGCAGGCTTGAGAGGAATAGATTTGGATACAACCTTGCGAGATTAATGGGTTATTTAATAGCAACCTAGATATTAGTAACTATCCCTTTGATTGTTATCTTTCCAAATCTAAGAACCGGTTCGTGGAGTGACCACTCATGTATACCTATACAACCACAACCCAAAAATGTAACTGGTGCAGGCCAATTCTGTGCGTGCCAACCGTTGGAGCGAGAAAAGTAGAGATCCACCTGAAGAGATATGTGCGGGGAAGAGAGGGTTACTCTCGAGAGCTATTTGGCACAAAAGGGCCTCTTAGGTTACAGTTAGTTCTTGATGGGTGAAACCTTAGGGCTCATTTGGTTTGGTAGGGATTAGAGGAGGATTGGGAGGGATTAATTCCATTACTGTCTAGGTGTAGATTTAATCTCACTCATTCTATTCCAATCTCCACCATCCCAAATATCAACCGAACAGAGTCTCAGTGCGCATGTACAAACTGTAGAAAGTCATGGTAAAGCCTTGAAGTGATCTCTTGGCCTTCACACCAAAGGAAGTGTGCGAGTGCACAGCTAGCATGGGTTGAATGGAGATTTTTTAGTCCACTGAAAACAGGGGATGAAATCACTTCTCGTAAAAAATGTGTACTCTGACACCCCACAATTTGAATCAAGAAGAAAGTTGGATTGATTTTGAAATTTTTGGAACCCAGCTCAAAAACAATTAAAATGATTCATGTGAATGCAAGCTCAAAAACATTTCCTAGAAATGTTATGATACGAAATTCTATTTTGAAATTTCTTGCAAAGACTTGAATTTTAGAAATTTTTATAAAATTTTATTTGAAAGTTAAATAGTCCCAAATGAATTATTTTTCTTAAAATGATTGCTTATCTTGTAAATTTTATAAAATAAAATTTATTTCAATTTCGGACTTGGGCCCAAAATAAAAGTTGTTCCACTTTAAAAGTTTTACCAATCCGTAAAGTTTCACAAAACTTTGAGCTGGGGAATTATGTGTTTCAAATCAAAACAGCAGGTAGCTACAGGGAACAAGAGAAATCAGAATTTCCTTGTCAGATAACCATTTTTGAAATTCCATATCTTCCGCATACCTTCGCAAAAACCTGTCTGAACAATTTATGTCGTAGAGCACATGTTGCAGAACTATTCATCAAAGTTTTAATCTAATCAAAGGTTATTTTCTCTTCCCTTTTCTAACCCAAAACATTTAAGCATTAAGCTCGACTGGGTCACCGATAGGTGGGGCCAACCTATCAGCGGCTTCTTCCTTCTTCTCCAATCTTCAATGGACAGAGCAGGTGCTCCTCAACTCGAGCTCGGCCCTCCGCCTCAAAGACGCGTCCCGAGCCACCAAACCGTGCAGATCGAAGCCTCTTCCCACGCTCTTGCAAACCCCCAAGTCCCCTTCACATTTCCCCGTCGTATTGCCACGGATTTTGAAGTTTCCCCAAGTCACATTTTGCGGAACCATTTCCGTTCTCCAGCGAAATCCGACCGACTCCGGTGAGCTCGTTTCAAGTCCTTTTGTCACCGTGTTCTCAGTTCATTGTCGCACCTACCAGAGGCGAGAACCAAGAAAATCTGTCGCTTTTTGGTGTAGAAATCGGAGTTCCTCGATGCTATTCTTCAGAGAGCTCTCCCCTCACCGTCGCGCCCCACCATCCGGCCTCTCTCGACAACTGCTGCTCCCGCGCCGGCGTTCGCCATGCTGCAGGGCAGCCTTAGGTGTCTCCCAAGTTGATCTTTGTCAACCGTAGCGCCGCCACCACCTCGCCGAACCTCATCAATCGTCAGCTGCCGTCGCCACCCCGTCTCCGGTGAGAACCTCAAGCCGACAACTCCTCCACAGCACTCCCCACCTTGCTGCAATCATTTTTGGTGCCGTGTTGGGCACGTTGGGCCACCGGCAGCACCATACCGGCAAGGCCACCGCCGCTCGCCGGCAACTCGCCATGCCATGCCTGGGGCCGAGCCCGGATCCCGTGCGGCCGAAGGCCGGATCCCGTGCGGCGGATCCCGTAGCCAACTGTGCGGCAACCCCAAATGGGCCGGGAACCCCTTGAGGGCCAACGGATGGCCAGGTCCAACAGGCTGGAATTTTTATTATTTCACAAAATAAAAATTTCAAACTTGTAAAATTCGTAGAAAATGCATCCTAACCTAGAAAAATATGAAATAAATTTTGTTAGAATCCTATCAACTAGAACTGTTCTTTGAACCTAACAAATTTTCAGTTTATGCATGAAAATAATTTAAATAATTCAGATCACATGATAGTTCATTAATGCATTATCATTATTCTTTGGCATGCTAAAATCTTGAAAATTTTCCTTTTCTGCTTATTTAGTCAAACCCTTTGTTTGAGCAAAGTTCTATCCTTTTGATTTCAATAAATCCTGAAAACTTCTCAAATGTTTATAACCCTGTTGATGTAATAAATAATTCAAATTATATTTTATGTTTTTGAAAAGTATTTTAAACGAGTTCTGTGACTAAATTTACTAGCCCTCTTTTTGAAAAATGAAAAACTATCATCGCCCGTGATTTCGGTTAAGGTTAAAAACCTGCATAATTCAGTACTTATGCATATCATGCCATATATAGGACCCAAAGCTTCGAAAGAGTTTGATGAAGTTCTGTTTAACTTCGAGCAAGGCCCAGGCAAGCCCCGATGTATTAACCCTGTTTTAATCGTTTTATATTTTAACATTATATGTGGTTAGTATTGTACTGTGCATTAAGTTGCAGGAGTTGATTGAAACTCTAGATTGCATGCTAGGTACCCTACTACTCATATCATCAGTGTCTTTAGTACAGTTAACTCGACTTAGAGCTACGCTATAAGTTGTGGTTAACAGTAAGAGTCAAGTGAACAGCTATAGGTTATCACCTTTGGTTTGAAAGCATTATATGACCAAAGGAAGTTGGTTTAGTTTATCATGTGAAATGATGAAATTGAAGACCGGGCAGGGTGATGTATAGGATGGGTTGGGAAGGCCGAGCCTTCACGGTGGCAACCACGTCTATGTCAAATAAGGGCATTACCATTGTCGGTCCTATTGAGCAAGTTTGACTAGTACTGGTTACATACCTGAGGTATGGAACCTGAGAAACTGATGTAGCTTGAACTGCAGCCTTGTGCGGACGTACCCCATCTTTCTAGCGGATTGAAATGGCATCTACAAAAGGTTTCTCCAGCTGTTTGTAAATCAATTATAATTGCTACCTCTCACAGTAACGAGTACTGCTTGTCTCACTGAGTCACGTCGTAGTTAAGAAGTGGAACAAGAAGGGAATGGAAAAGTATTATAATTTGTTGGATATGATTATTATAAATTGTTTGGCAACTTTGATTGCGGTAGTTGATAGTGCAAATTAAATTTATATTATCTTAACTTACTGCTAAAACATGAAAATAAGGATCCACTATATTAGCGCTAGTTTTTGCAAACAGCTATCCCAAGTGAGTCAGCCTTATCATATCTTTTGGAGTTGGCACTAGTTGGCTAGGTTGACAGGTAAAACTTGCTGAGCATTTGAATGCTCAAGGCGTGGCTCTTTATTGTTTCTGTTTGCTGATGATTTTTCTTTCCCTCCTTTGAACCAACCAACAAGAGCGACCCTCGAGGGTGGCTATATCCGTTAGGAGCCCTGCTCGCCACACTGATCTTTTGTGTGCTGCTAAAAGATGCATCGTAAGGGCTCGATGCTATTTTATGCTTAGTCTCTAGGAGACCCTACTAGTCTTTAAAGAAGGTGAGCGTGTATTATATTTTATCGTGCTTGAGTTGTACTGTTGGTCCTCGCTTTACCAAGTGACATTGATAAGATCCTGGAGATCGATAGATCGTCTCTTTTGTGGGGTGGTCTGTCACATGTATAGCCTATGTAGAGTTAAAACTGTCATGACAGTCGTGCTCATGATCATGAGCATTGCATGGACCCTTAAATGATTAGCAGGTTTGGGTATGGTTCGGTGATCACAATGGAAGACTGTAATTGGTTCTTATGTTGGTGCTACTACCGAGTAGACTGTAGGCATGTTGGTTCACATGTGTTCGGTGTCTATCACTTAGTAAATAGGTGTTTAATAGGAAGTGTGTCTCTATTGCGAGCTTTTATGCAAAAGAACCCTATATTGCTGAAATTAACACTTAACTGTCTTTGAGAAGTGGTCGAGAGTGATAGAGACATGTTCTCTGTTGGGATCTTATAGTGGCTTATGGTAGCATTACTTACATGTATAGGGAAAATAAACTCATTCGAAGGCATGCTTAAGATAACAAATGAAGAGATTATCAAAAGGATGTTCTCACTCAAGAAGGGTGAAAATTCGCTTCCCTTATTCATAGAGAAGGTGACTATAGTGATGAGTTCTACTCGCTATCTTGATAAAGCAATGGAGGTTGTCACATTGCTTATGACGGACTTCAATCATGCCTTGATGATCTCGAGAGCTCCTGCATGAGTCAAGTTGAGAACAAGTATCTTGACACCTCTACACCAAGCTTGATTGTTGAAGACCATGCTCATAACTCACAAGAGCCTCGAGTTTACACTATTTCTCACCCCCTCTAGCAAACCTTCTCTCATCGAATATCATGATGATATTGCTAGTTCTCTTTTTGCGGATTCTTCTTGTGCCTATGTGATGAATTTGAAAAATCTAACTATGCTATATAATGAAACCCTAGTTGAAGCATTTCTCCCTTGGATATTATAGCAGTGTGGATCAATTTAATAACAAGCAAAATATATCAAGAGATGAGGTGATCAAGAAGCGGTTACAACTTAGGAACTCAATGTTACAACAACCACTTGAGTGGCCATGCATCAAATCATGAAGTATATAAATATGGTGATACTCCAAAAACAAAGAGTCTATTTTTCTACCCATCTTTGTGTCTCATGGATAGGAAATGGATTAGATAATTCACCATTTCTGATACGCTCGTGTGAAAAATATAAGACTCGCCTTGATACAAAACAAGTGTTAAGTATGAGTCAATCTAGTAATGTTTTAAATACTAACACCTCTTGCTTCATGGTGTAAAACAATGTGAATTATTAGAATGGTGAAGGACATTGTGCGCTTAGACACACTATAAGCTATATAAAGAGTACTTTTAAAATAGACCAAGTAATGTTGTTTCACCTCCTATAAGGTAAGACACAAATTTGATCTAAACTGTTGATTTATATAAGCAAATATGCCCCTGGTTACCGTCACATGCCAAAAACTCATTAATAACTTTTTAAATTGAATTATTCAGCAATTAATAATTATTAAAAAAATTTACCTCTAAGAGGTAAAAGAACAATTTAAGCCTTTAGATCAGCGTAAATGAATGATCCATATTCATTTGAGTCTATTTTAAAATCTACCATGTAAGCCTGGTCTATTCACCCTGTTCGAAGTACCGTTTCTAGTCCACAGCTCGACTGCTCGTACTCCTTGGCCCCATGGCTTAGTTGATCCAGGAAAAACGTTGGTCCCAACAGTCCAGTTGGCTGCATAATCTATAAGAGGTAAGAATAGATTGCGGTGAGCACTTCAATATGACAGTACTGTATACAAAAAAATCTGAGAAAAAATATCAAAATCCTAATCCACCCTAAATCAGTCTTTCCACCGGAGTTACAGATTGCAGGAAAAATATTTTATGCAGCAATGGAAATAAAGAAGGGATACGAAGAGAGGGGAAGAGAGGGGAAGGGGGGATGGAGAAGGGATTGAGAGAAAGAGAGCACTAAAGAGGCAGATGTGGACGACGAAGGTGCCGGTAGCTCCTGTCCTTGCTTCCGTCCTCGCCTCCCCCGCTTGGACACTGGAGGGGAGTGCACGAAGATAGCGGGGAGAGGGCAACGGGGTCGTCGAGGTGGCTGTGGCTTGCGAGAGAGATGGAGCCAGTCGGCAAGTGCAGGAAGAGGGCAGTGAGGATCGACACCGGGGCCGCCACGGCAAGCGATGGGGAGGGTGGAAGTGCGTGCAGGAGGGCTGAAAGTGGAGAGAACTAACAAGAGAAGTGCACACGCAAAACCACACCGATCTGTATTCACTTGATAGGTATTTATACTAGTACATTCAGTTAGAGTGATCCTACATCTACATGTATGCATGGCGACGGAGTGAGTCAGTGGACGAGCGTAGTTGCCGGCGTTGTGCGCGTGAAGTCATATGGAGGGCGCGGTCACAGGTTGTTAGGCCAACGGAAATGACTCGGCTAACACCCCCCCCCCATAGTCACAACCATCGAACGGCCGATGTTGAGACTGATCCGAAATTCCTCAAACAATGAAGTTGGCAGCCCCTTTGTCATCACATCGGCGAGTTGCTGTGAGCTTGGAACATGGAGCACTCGAAGTTCACCAAGTGCCACATGTTTGCGAACAAAGTGAATGTCCAGCTCTATGTGTTTGGTCCTGCAATGGTGAACAGAGTTGGAGGCCAGGTACACCGAGGAAATGTTGTCGCAGTAAGCCACTGTCACCTTGCTGATCAGACAGTGTAGCTCGCCGAGTAGTTGCCGTAGCCAAATACATTCCGCAGAGGCGTTCACCAAGGCACGATACTCGGCCTCCACGCTGGATCTTGACACTGTTGCTTGCCGTTTAGAAGACCACGAGATAAGGGAATCGCCGAGGTAGACACAATATCCTGAGGTAGAACGCCGAGTGTCAGGACACCCGGCCCAGTCTGCGTTGGAGTAAGCCGTGATGCTGAGTGATGAAGCAGCGTGAAGATGCAGGCCAAGATTGATGTGCCACGGATATAGCGAAGGATCCTCTTGATCAGGGTGAGATGGCACTCATGCGGATCATGCATGTGTAAACATGCTTGCTGCACGGCGTAAGCGATATCCGGCCGTGTCACAGTAAGGTACTGGAGCGCACCGGCGAGGCGGCCATAACTTGCTGGATCAACAATCTTGGGGCCGTCGGAGCTTGAGAGCTTTGCCTTCGTATCGATTGGTGTAGCAACAGACTTGCAACTAGTCATCCCAGCACGCTCAAGAAGGTCCTCTGCATAATTGGATTGAGTAAGAAAGAAACCAGTTGCAGACCTTTTGATGTCGATGCCGAGGAATGAAAGTAGCGGCCCCATATCCTTGATAGCAAATGCAGACTTGAGCTGTGTGACAATATGATCCAAAAGTGCCGGAGATAAAGCACTAAGAATCATGTCATCGACGTAGAGCAGCAGGTACACCATGTCGTGGCCGCGGCGAAGTACAAACAAGGAGGCATCAGACCTGGTAGCCACAAATCCAATGGACGTGATTAACTGAGCAAACTTAGTGAACCACGCTCACGGCGCCTATTTCAGTCCATAGAGGGACTTTGACAGTAGGCACACGGCATCGGGCTGCTCAGGGTAGTGAAGCCTGTGGGCTGTTGACAAAAGACACGTTCTTGAAGCTGCCCATGAAGAAATGCGTTGGAGACGTCCAGCTGCTTCACTGGCCACCGCTTGGAGGCAATCAACGTGAGTACCGTCCGGATAGTTGCAGGTTTGATGACCGGTGTAAAAGTTTCGCCGAAATCAACACCGGCGCGTTCGCTGAAGCCGCGTACTACCCAGCGCGCTTTGTACTTGTGAAGCTGCCGTCAGGATGGAACTTCTGCTTGAACACACATTTTCCCGAAACAACGTGAGCACCTGCTGGTCAAGGGACAAATCGCCACGTCCCGTTGCGCAGCAAGGCGTCATACTCAGTTTGCATCGCTGAATACCAGTTGGCGTCCTTCAATGCGGCACAAACTGAAGTTGGAACCGGAGACAACATCGTCGCAGAAGTGGCGAGGGCGAAACGCTTGGTGGGCCGGAACACGCCTGCCTGCGCCCGAGTGATCATGTGGTGACCACCACCCGGCGGGACAAGAGACGTAGATGCTGTTGTCGGTGCAGGCCGGTGTTGTCGCTGAGAACCGTGCTCAACCGAGGAGACCCGTGGTGCAGACACAGGTGGCTCGGGAGCCGGTACACGAGGGGAGGTAGCCGAACGTGTCATGGTCGCGTCGCTGACGAGCGTTGAGGATGTATTGCCGGTAGCGCGGGGCGGTACCGGCGCAACATGAGGTTCACGAACAACCACCGTGTCCATGATCCTGGGGCAGGTACATGGTGGAGGTGGTGGACAGCGTGGCTTGCTGAACGAGAACATGGATTCGTCGAAGATGACATGCCGGGACGTGATCACACGACGCGAATCAATATCATAGCCGAGGAAGACGCAAGGGGCGACTGCTGTCTGGTTCGAAAAGCATAGGCACCCAAAAGTACGAAGGTGGCCGTAAATGGGTCGTGTGCCAAGCAGTAGTTCGTGCGTTGTACGCGGCCAAGTTGGACGACAAGGTTTGCGATTAAGTAAATAAGTGGCAGTTGCAAGAGCTTCGGACCAGAAGTGCGCAGGTAAGGAGGCCTGAAAAAGCAGCGCACGAACACTATTGTTGAGAGTACGTAGTATTCGTCAGCCTTTCCATTTTGTTGTGAGGAGAGGCGCATAGCAATGCCGTGTTTGCTAAAAAAGGAGCGAAGTGCAAAATTGTTGAATTCCTTCCCGTTATCAGATTGGAACGCAACAATCGGCAAGCGAACTTGAGTACTGACATAGGTGTGGAATGCAACAAGCAAAGGCAAAACCTCGGATTTGCAACGCATTGGAAATGACCAGGTGTAGTGAGTAAAATCATCCAAGATCACAAGATAATATTTATTGCCAAAAACACTTGCTACTGGAGACGTCCAGACATCTGAATGAAGTGGCTGAAAGGGAAAATAAGTAATAGACTCTGAAGAAGAAAACGGTAGCCTGGTCTGTTTGCCTTGCATACAAGCAGTGCACACATGTGGGGCTGATTTATTACAAGTAAAATCAAACGACTTAAGAATGGAAGCAGTGACATCGCGCCCTGGATGGCCGAGTCGCTGATGCCAAAGATCGACAGTGGTGGTGGTTGCCTGTAGACCAATGGCAGCAGGAAAGCACATCGGATACAAGTCTCTGTCACTGTCACACCGCAGGATCACCCTCCGTGTGTGAAGATCCTTGATGGAGAAACCAAAAGGGTCAAAATCAACCGAAACGGAGTTGTCACGGGTTAGTTTACGAATAGAAATGAGGTTTTTCACCAAAGCATCAGAGATAAGAACATTATCAAGGTGCAGCGATCTAGAAGCAGTAGGAATAATCGAGTGTCCAGTGTGTGAGACAGAAAGATGATGCCCGTTGCCGACAATAATGGAATGAATATGAGAGGAGGGCTAAGAGTGTACGAGTGTACCAGCATTGGAAGACATGTGAGCCGAGGCCCCAGTGTCGACGTACCAGTTGCTGCTTCTAGATCGCTTGGCAGTGGGTCTTTGGAAGTACTGGACGATATGGCGTGGCTGTATTTGGGGTTGAGGCCACGGAGCATATTAAGTACCTGATTTGCTTCTTGTACCGGCTGCCCAACATCTCGGAGATTGTCGACGAGGAGCTTCAAGTGGCTGCAGTAGTCGGTGATGGACATATCGCCTTGAAGGATGGACCCAAACTTGGCCTCGATGTACACTGCTCGTGTGGTTTGGTTGTCGCGGAACAGTCCTTCGATGACGCGCCACACGTCGTAGGCCGTTTCATCCGGCTGCATCACCATGTTCTGAAGCACGCGAGAACAGGTAGTATACAACCAGTTGAAGACGGTGGCGTCGTTCATGATCCATGCAGGAGTACGGCGGCGCCGTGGTGTCCGAACATCGATGTGGTGGCGAAGTCTGAACTTGGTGAACACAGTGTTGAAGAAGAGATGCCACTGTGAGTAATTGAAATCAGTGGTCATATCTAGCGTCACAGGTACATGCGCACAGATGTTAACCATTTGAATGGTAGAAGGTGGCACAATAGTGGTGTCTGGTAGGCGACGGCCGTCGCTGGTGTCGCTGGCATTGACAGAGGGAGTTGGGGAGGAGGAGGAAGAAGACTTGTAGTCAAAGAGAGAGTTTCTCTCCATGGCAGCGGAAGTGTAAAGATCGTGAGTGTTTGGTTAAATAAAGTGACTCGGGCGAGCTCTGATACCATAAAAGTGGAGATAACTAACCAGAGAAGTGCACATGCAAAAGCATACCGATCTGTATTCACTTGATAAGTATTTATACAAGTACATTCAGTTAGAGTGATCCTACCTCTACGCGTATGCATGGCGACGGAGTGAGTCAGTGGACGAGTGCAGTTGCCGACGTTGTGCGCGTGAAGTCATGCGAAAGGCGCGGTCATAGGTTGTTAGGCCAACGGAAATGACTCGGCTAACAAGGGCCTAAGAGGGTCGAGGCCAATCATGACCAGAGAGAGAGGGGCGGCGCATAGAGGCGGAGGAGATAAAGCCAGCGCAAAAGGCCACAATGCGCGTGGGCGAGTGGACAATTCATCTGGATTGAGCCATAGAGTCAGTAAACAGTATATAAACAGTGAAACAACTTCTGGATTGAGCCATAGAGTCAGTAAACAGTATATAATATATAAACAGTGGAACAATGAAGTTGTTTCTAGGTCCAGTAGGTCTTATACGATGAGAACAAAGTGAATCAGATTCACTTTGATTCTCACTTTTAGTAAAAAATGAATAAATGTTTCAAATGAGTCTGAATCAAATCACTTAAAAAATACTGTTTGACTGAGATTCAAATGATTCAACTGAAACGTTTCTTTCATTCAAACCTTACCTAAGAATCATTTTTTAATAGAAATCGAAGCATTTCTAATTCTCAGGATAATAGTGCTCTCGTTCAGTTGAAACCAGAATACTTGAGTATCTGGATAGGATGACAGATTAGAAATTACTCCATTCCGTATTTAATGTCGTTCCGTAAAAATGGTTTGACTTGTGTCCAATACAAAATCCATGTCAGAAACAACAAAAATGCCAAACGGCGTGACTAAATTATGGTATTTATCTCCCCGTGCTCAGTCCCCTTCATCCTCTTCGATTATTTCGGTAGAAAAGAAAAAAAAAATCCCCCCAACAGTAGAGCAGTAACAATCACTGTAAACCCTTTCTTTTCGAGAACTTTATATCCAACTTTTTACTTAGATTCCTATTCAATCAGGACTGGAGGAAAATAAAGATTCAATCACGTAATTTGATAACCATTGTACTTCGTCTATCTAAGGAACACTTTCAGCGTGCCTACACTACCTAGTTTTATAAGAAGAAATACCACCAACCTCAACTAACGAATGAACTAGTCAAATTTAAAATTTGATTTTATCTTCTTTGTGAAGTAATGTATGGTTTCGTCATGCTTTATCGGGGGCTGTATCTTCAATCCACACTTCCACTGATTAGCGTCAGAAGTGTATACCGTTCACACCAGCAAAGAAAATATAAAGGACCTACAGTGCTACGATCAGTTCACTCGCTTGTCTCCAAGAAAAAATGCTGCACCACCACTCTATATCTGGATTTCAACCCAACTGCCCGTTAGAACCTGCCTCATCCAGTCAACTTCATGATTCGAAACCAAAAATGCTCCGCCACAGGCATCAATGGCTACATATTACCTTGCAGGGACCTTTTGCACAACTCTCTTTCTTCAAGATTTCGGAAAGGCCCCCTGCTTAATACCAAGAATTCCAAAGCCAGATAAAATTACATTCTTGGACAGAATCCAGCCTTGCTGTTGTTGATCCTCCGCAAGCTCTGATGGACTATTGTAGGCTCTCAATAAATTATCCGAATGCAATAGATCTGCTTCCTCACTAAGCCAGTGACGTCTTCATACTTCTCCAATTTGAATATTTATCATTCGCAATTCACATGCATTTAGTTGTAATGGCATAGTTTATACTAGAATTTCTTCATACTAGTCTACTTTTAGTAGGAGCATGTATTATAACTTGGTGCTGCGTGTATGGTGAATATGGTATCCAAACTCATTAGTAGGAGTGAATGACCACGGGGGGCAGGTCGAGTTTTTTTTTTTTTTTTAAAGGTTGCAAATGAAAGTGATTTGTGCTATCACCTTATTGCTGTGCTGAAGAACATTGCAACACCTAGAACATCAAAATGGTGTACCATGAATCTATCAAGTCCACATAACATCTGATAACGCAAATTTGCATAAAGCCCGTAGAAAGCTCCATAACTAAGAGCATTGGTGCTGACAGAAGAAACAGCAATTGAAAGTCTGCAAAACAAGAATGAGATTGGTCAATACCGCAACAAGAAAATGAAGGATATCTAATTTAATTTTGGTAAATTGCATACAATAACCCACCTTTCCTTTTTATCAGAAAGGACTTTTGATATGCCACCTTGGATAGAGCCAATGAGCAGTCCACCCAAGCAAAGCTCAGCAGCCTTGGTAAAAAGGATTGGGTTCTCCTTAGAAGATCAAACTGTCTCATAGAATAGCTCTTTTCGAATATATTGTTAGGCACTCTCTTGATTACATATGACCTGCAAGGTGCAAGCGAACAGAAAACAGCTAGATTGCAAATCGTGGCAGCAAAAACATTGACAAACACCAGATCCAACTCTTGTTGGAACCTAAAACCAAGAAAATAGGTAATGTCCAAGTATATATGACAAGATTACGTAAGTGGAAAATTTAGGTCTTTTGCATTCCAATAGAAGAAATATTGGCATACCTATCCTTATGATTTTTCATCTCCCACCAAATAGATGAACTAAGGGTAGCAAGAAATTCAAATGTTATCTTATGAAGGAAAGATGGATCTTCAAGCACTCTGCAAATAAAAGAAAAAAATTAGTGCCAGGTTGCACCACTCTAAAATGAGATAAAGCCTTATATGTCAGTAGTATTATGTAGTTAACTAAAGAAGTAGTTATTTCAGGCTGGAACAACGTGGAAAGGTACATTGAAATAGTTTCTTGAAACAAGGGTGTTTTCTTACACAAGAAAAAAGAGCTTCATATCTTGCTAAAGTTTGATAAATAAGTTTGTAGATGTCATTTATCCCCCTTTTTTGGTGTCAAATTCTCCCTCTATTTTTGGTGTCACAAATTCCATCTCTAATGAAAAAAATAGTAGATCCATCCATCTCCGTTCGCTTCGGAATTCGCTTTTTGTTAGACCTCTCCCCACCCCCGCAACTATGCACATCGTTGCGCGGCTCCAATTCCCACAGCGTCAATGCGTCGTCGTCTCTGTCGAGGATCCTTTAACCTTCGTGCAGCGCTGAGCGGCAACTCCAACACATATAACGACGACTCAAACTACTACCCTCCCTCTATCTCTACGGTGTCACACTTCAACTAAAATCTTAATCATGAAAGAGAAAATAGGAAATATATGTTGCTACAATATTTTTCTTTCATGAACCTGTTTAAACGTCACCTATTACTTTCTTGCCACCTGACAAGGGCGTCAGCGCGCAAGACAGCAGGCCTTTGACTGCGTAGCTCGTAGGTAGGATTAGTAATGGGTGGAGGTTTTGCCTCTCTGCGCCCTATGGTGAAGGGAATGAGATTTAGAAGAATAAGAGAGATTAGATAAAAGCTAATTCTTATTTCTTTCCCTTTGTTGATGCCGAATACATTTTTTTATAGGCTCTCAGCCAATTAGATCTCATAAACTTATAGAAACTAAATCTTCTAGACTTATGAAAACTAAATCTCCTAATTAATTGGAATACTAAATTTTATGCAAGAATAGCTGCCCCTCCTATCCTATTTATGCGTCCTAGCCTTTAGACCGGCAGCTGCCACATGACATCTCCCCTTCCCTTGACGAGCAGCTCGTCCTCGAGCTAGCCTCTTCTTCATCCTCCAATTCCAGCAAAAAGACGCGTCAACGGAACTGCTGTCGTCGTGCCCAAATTTCTCATTGCAGTTATAGCACAGATCCAAATCGTCGGCGTTCTTTCATCTCGGTTGTAGAGAGCCGTTTCACCTGCCGGCCTTCCACTGTCACCATGGAAGAGAGTGGAGCCATGCTGCTTGGAGGCGGCGGTGGCGCTGCCCGCGACACTGGTGTTGCGCGACACTGGTGTTGGTAGCAGCCCTTTGCCTAGGTTTAGTGATGATAGAGTTCCAGCTACAGCTGCAAACTGATCCCGGAGTTCCAATTTACAGGCTAGGCTCATGGCGATGGCGAGAGACTGCGGGTTGTGGATCTCGACGTCAAGGCTGAGGGGCGGCTGCAGTCCAGTTGTGAATATCTGGACCCGTTGCGTCTCTGTCAGAACGCCCGCTCGTGGAAGCAGTACTTCAAAGCAGTCATGATATTCGTCAACGGAGCCGTGCACTTGCAAGCCACGAGCTCGCCGAGGGGATTGGCGCACAAGGGTAGCCCGAAGCAGAGATTCAGTAGCTCAGTGAAGCGGCACCATGAGGGTGTACCCTTATTCTGCTGGACTTAGATCAACCACATCTAGGCACCTACTATTAGAAATTCACTTAGTTTCCTTATTACGCCTTGTCACCCTAGTTTACTTTTTTGTCGGGTAGATTACATGTTAGCTTGCTATTGTTGGGATAGGTGATATTAAATGGATTTATTATTATACTTATTTCATGAGGATTAATAGGTTATTTAATAGTAACTTTGAGATTAGTGATTTGAAGGATATGGTTGGTGTAGGGCTATGTGCGGGGGTTATCGACACTGTCTCTTGACATGTTATCTTTTCAAATCTAAGGACCCGTTCATGAAGCGATCACCTATGTGTTACCGTACAACCATAAGCCAAGAATGGGCGCGACCTGACGTAGCAAGTGGCGGAGACCAGGTTTATGCGTGCTAACCTGTGGCGTGGAAAAAGCGAGGTTACCGCTTGAATCCGTCTGGAGAGATGTGTGAGAAAGAGAGGGTTACTCTCAGGAACCATCTGACATAAGAGAGAGCCTTTTCAAGCTTACGGTTAGTGTTTTATTAAGTGAAATTTCAGCGGGCACATACAAGCTGGAGAATGTCATAAAAAAGTCTTGAAGTGATCTCTTGGCTCTCACACCAAAGGAAGTGTGCAAGTGCGACGGCACAGACATAATTAAGATTTCTTTAGTCCACCTGGAAACAGGAGATGAAATCATTTCTCGTGAGAAATTGCGTACAATCTCTGCAGAGTTAAAACTGTCATGATAGTCGTGCTCACGGTCACGAGCATTACATAGACCCTCACATGATTAGTGAGATTTTGTATGGTTTAGTTGGTGATCACAGTGAGATACTGTGATTGGTTATTATGTTGGTGCTACAGCTAGGTAAGCTGTAGACATGATTGGTCTATAAACGCGGTGTCATTCACTTAGTAAATAGGTGTTTAAGTAGAATATATGTCTTTATGATGTGCTTTTATGTAAAAAAACTATATATTATCTTTTTTTTGTTTACTGTCACATATCATATTTTTCTATACTTGCTGAGTACATCTCGTACTCAACCTTGCCTTTATAAATGCTGCTCAGTAGAAGGAGAAGTATGAGAGAATATTGAAGACTCTGGAGCTGAAGTCTAGGCGACCTACTTCGGTCATCTGTCTGTAGAGCCCAAGACGCTTTATTTTGTTTTTCGCTGCTTTGGTTTGTAATAATTTATAAGACTCTTAGTCCCTGTTGTAATAGGTTAAATTTAGTTTATTCGAGACATGGTTCGGTTTACTATTAATGAAGTCGTTTTATGTGTGAAACTTGATTTCTGGGCACACATAAAAGATCACTTGGTTTTGGTCTTAAAACCAGGTGTGACAAAAGTGGTATCAGAGCCGTGTTAACCATAGGATGCGAGCCTAGAGTAAAATGGACGTCTAGGACCTTAATTTCAAAACTATGTGCCAAAAGTTTTGCAAAATTTCATTTTCTCCGCATCTTAAGTCTATATATATTTTTTTAATACATGCTCTTTTAAAATTATAGATGGCAAAAACAAGATACACAGCACGGAAGCAGATCGGACCAAGAGGAAGGCCACTAGGACCGTTGGCAAAAAAACTTGCCAGGAGATCAACCCCAACCCCACTGTCAACCATACTAAAAGACGTATCAACAGTCCAGCCGAGGTATGGAACCAAGGCGCTTAGCGACTCAGATGACGAGCAGTTGGTGCAAGCAGCACCCCAAGAACCAGCAGCACCTCAAAAGCCGATGGAACCAAAAGAATCCGAGCCAGAAGAGGAGCCAATAGAACTAGAAAAATTTGAACGCGAGGAACCGCAAGAAGACTACATCAGGTCTCCGTCGCCCAAAGTGTAAGAAAAACAAGAAGATAGAAGACCATGGTACCATACGCTTCGGAAGTTCAATACCAATAGAGAGATTGGAGGAGTTACCACAGAGCAACTAAGAATGGGATACCATGCTCTCATTCACTCACCAGATCATTTCAAAGCCAGAACGAGATGAGTGGACGGTGGAATTAAGGATCTACGACGGCAATCAAGAGTACAGTCATCACCATACTCCAGTTCCCAGGATCAGTGAAGCTGAAATAGTTGCTGATGCCGTTCGGGCTGCTATCACGAGCTTGAGCCACAAACGCAAGGACAATTGCAAAACTCAGAGTTCCGCCATTTTCCTTGCAGGGTACCAGGCACACGGAGGTTTCCAGGGTTCATGAAGAATAATCCGAGCCCCGAACCAAGTCGAGAGAGAAGCGACAAGTTGATGCTAAATTTATGCGAACGCTATCGTGCTGCCCTGAACGAGAATGCATATCTCCGCAAGAGGCTTGATGAAGCACTTGGTGTGCAAGAAGAACATTGGACCAATGCTTCACCGTCACCAAGTCCTCCTCCACCAGTCACTATCTGCAGGTTTCTACCCATGGGTACACAGCCGCCGCAGCGCTCGGACAGGACGGCCGGTTATAGGTCTTTTGCCTTGAGTTGTAATAAAGAAGCCAAGTGTTAAGAGTCGATTAGAGTCGTTTAGTTCTTTAGTGGTGTGCTGTGTTAGGTTGTGGTGTGCTTGTATACTAGTTGGTGTGTGATGTGAGCTATGAAATACCTCGGCACCTTATTCATAGTCTCATCCTTCTTAGTTTAAATAAATCCTTGTTTACAGTGTCACTTTGATGCATATAGTTGAGATTCTTTATTCTTTCTTTTCATCTAACTCGATCATCAATCTCAACTCTTCTCTCTATTACACCAGATGGTTTACACCAGGCGCACTGCAGCTAATCAGGGAGGTTCCTCCAACCAAAATAACCGAAATAACCAGAACCAGAACAACCAAATCCACTAGAATAATAACCAAAGTGACAACAACAACAATAACAATGACATCAATGCCAATGGAATTGCTGAACCATTTGCACAAATAATAGTTATGCAGACGCAGTTAATGCAAAACATAATTCAAACTCACTCAGATGCAGCAGAATCAAGGTGCAGCACCACAAAGTCAGAGCCAATACAAGCTGGGCGAGTTCCTGAGGACTAGGTCACCCACCTTCTCTCAAGCCAAAGATATTTTAGAGGCTGACGATTAGTTTAAATTAATTGAGAAAAAGCTGGCTATAGTACAGTGTAACGACTGTGAGAAAGTACTCTACGCGACACATCAATTAGCTGGAGCTGCCACAGACTAGTGGGATGCTTACTGTGATGCTCATGTTAATGCTGCGGGCATCACTTGAACGAATTCAAGACCAACTTTCGCTCTCACTATGTTCCTACTGGGACCATCAGACTGAAGGAGTTTTAGAACTTGAAGCAAGACGGTATGTCAATGAATGAATATCTCAACAAGTTCACTCAGCTATCGAAGTATGCTGCAGAGGATGTGAACAAGCAAGAGTTGTTTTTTGATGGGCTAAATCATGATCTCCAGTTCCAGCTTATGAGTAATGACTATATGAACTTTCAGAAGCTGGTGGACAAAGTATTTGTCTTTGAAAACAAACGGGCAGAGATTAAACATAAAAGCGAGAGGAAAATATCATTCAATGGGCAGCCTTTCAATCCCAATGTCTGCCTCCGCATGATGCCGCCACAGAGGCCGATGTATCGTCTTTCGTATACTGAGAAACCACCAATGCAAGCTTTACGCCTTAATTTCCAGATACAGATGCAGAAGCCAAACTTTTAGACAGCACGTCCTAACCCACCACAGATGCCTCGTACTGGGAATCAGCCAGTACCTCGTCCTATAGTACTAGCTCAGCAGAACACTAGCAAGCCAGTCACTGAAGCTAATGCAGTCAGTAGAACTCGAGGAGCATACTTCAAGTGTAGTATTCCGAGACACTATGCTAACAACTGTCTTAACAAATCCGTCGCACCACCTATGAGATCAACTCAGAAGTCCACCCAGAGAAATAACCACGGCCAATCCAACTACATCTATGGCAAAGTCAACCATGTGACCAGTGAAGAAGCTCAGCACGCTACAGAAGTTGTGATGAGTACGTTCCTTACAAACCCTAACCTTGCTATTGTTTTATTTGATTCTGGAACATCACATTCATTTATAGCATCAAGTTTTGTGGCAAAGTACGAAATTTCCATAGTTATCATGAAAAATACTATGCTAGTAAATTCTCTCAGAGAAGAATTGAGAACTAGTCATTTATGCCTAACAGTAGGTCTGCACATAAGGGGGTCCAATCTCATTGTTCTGAAAAAGGGGGATAGATATAATTCTTGGAATGGACTGGATAAAGAAGTACGACGAAATAATACGATGTGCAAGAAAGGCAGTTCAGTTAATAAGTACCAATGGAATGAAGGTTGAGTTTGTAGCAGCCAGTACGGCGGGATCAATGTGTGTGCTTAAAAATATAGAAGGCAAAACCATTGAGAAAATATGAGTTGTCCGTGACTATCAAGATGTGTTTTCAGAAGAATTACCAGGTATGCCACCTGACCGTGACATTGAATTTCTCATTGACGTAGTGCCGAGAACAGCACTTATATCTAAGAGGCCATATAGCATACCCATTAATGAATTAGTAGAACTTAAGAAGCAAATCACGGAGCATCAAGAGAAGGGTTTTATTCGCCCTAGCTCATCACCATAGAGAGCACCAATACTCTTCGTGGAGAAGAAAAATGAAACTCAATGTATGTGTGTGGATTATAGATCACTGAACGAGGTTACTATCAAGAACAAGTATCCCTTAGGATTAAAGATTTGTTCGATCAGATGAAAGGAGCGTCAGTATTTTCGAAGATTAATTTAAGTTCAGACTATCATCAACTAAAGATCAGAGAGTCATATACCCAAGACTGCCTTCAAGACCAGATATAAGTTATGTAAATACACAGTCATGTCATTTGGATTGACCAATGCCCCTGCTTATTTCATGTATATAATGAATAAGGTATTTATGGAGTACTTGAACAAATTCGTGGTCGTATTCATCGACGACATCTCGATATTCTCTAAGAATGAAACAGAAGATGAGCAACATCTGAGACTAGTTCTTGAGAAGCTCAGAGAGAATAGGTTATATGCAAAGTTCAGCAAGTGGGGGTTTTGGTTGAATCAAGTCTGTTTCCTTGGGCATATCATATCCGCAGGAGTAGCAGTTGATCCAAGCAAGGTCGAAGAGGTAGAAGATTGGATGTCACCAAAGAATGTGTCCGAGATTCACAATTTCTTTGGATTGGCAAGATACTATCGCCGGTTCATAAAGGATTTCTCAAAGATAGCTAAGCCAATGACTCGATTGCTAGAGAAAGAAAAGGAGTTCGAATGGTCGAAGGAGTGGTAAACTAGTTTTGAGGAACTTAAAAAGAGATTGACATCAGCCCAGTACTGATTTTGCCGAATATTACTAAAAAAAATTGACATCTATTGTGATGCTTCACATCAATGTCTGGGATGTGTATTGATGCAAAAAAGTCAAGTTGTGTACTATGCTTCGCGCCAATCGAGGAAATATGAGTTGAACTATCCTACTCACGATTTAGAGTTAGCCGCAGTGGTTCATGTTTTAAAGATATGAAGGCACTATCTCATTGGACATCGGTGTAAAATATATACGGATCAATAGAGTCTAAAGCATATCTTCACACAGACAGATCTGAAGCTGACGCAATGTCGATGGTTAGAGTTGATCAAGGATTATGATGTTGAAATCAACTATCACGCAAGAAATGCTAATGTGATTGCAGATGCCAGTGAGATACCACAAGAATTGAGTAAGGAATTTGAGAAGCTCAACCCTAAGATAGTCAATGCTGCAGAAACAGTTACAATGGAGGTTGAATCAACCTTGAAAGAGGATATTCGTAAAGGTCAACTAAAAAATAAAAAGATCAACGAGATCAAACAACTCATACAAAAAAATAAGACAAGTGATTTCACTTTGGATGACAAAGGTACTTTATGGTTAGGCAAGAGAATTTGTGTACCTAATCGCACACACCGGGTATGACTCTATATGGGTCATTGTAGATCGATTGACTAAGGTTGCTTACTTTATTCCAGTTAAAACAAACTATACTGGGGCAAAGTTAGCAGTGTTATATATGACAAGGATTGTTTGTTTGTATGGAGTACCAAAAAGATAGTATCCGATATAGGTACCCAGTTCACCTCGAAGTTTTGGGAGAAGCTACATGAGTCTATGGATACTAAATTAAATTTCAGCTCGGTCTATCATCCACAAATAGATGGACAGACTGAAAGAACCAATCAGATATTGTAGGATATGTTACGTGTCTGTGCTCTAAAGTATAGTAAGAGCTGAGACAAGAGCCTTCCATATGCAGAGTTCTTATTTAACAATAGTTATCAAGTCAGTCTATAAATGTCACCGTTTGAAGCACTCTAAGGGCGACAGTGTAGAACACCGTTATTTTGGAATGAGACTGGAGAAAATCAAGTGTTTAGACCAAAGATACCAAAAGAGGCAGAAAAACAGGTGCAGCTCATACGAAAAAATTTAAAAGTTGCTCAATCAAGACAAAAGAGCTATGCGGACAATAAAAGAAGAGATCTAGCTTTCGAGGTTAGAGACTTTGTGTATCTTAAGATTTCTCCAATAAGAGGCCTTCGCAGATTCAAGGTTAAAGGAAAGTTGACACCAAAGTACATTGGACCATTTAAGATTTTGGACAGAAAAAGAGAAGTTGCATATCAATTAGAGTTACCACCGCAATTGTTAGATGTGCATGATGTGTTCCACGTATCACAACTGAAGAAGTACTTAAGAGTTTCAGAAGAGCAGCTTTCGATTGAGGAATTGGATTTAGATGGTGATCTATTATTCGGAGCGACCTATCAAGATCTTAGACACTGCCGAGCGTATGACTCGAAATAAAGTTATAAAGATGTGTAAAGTTCAGTGAAGTCACCATTCTAAGAATGAAGCCACTTGGGAACATAAAGATGAGCTTAGAACAGAATATCCCGATCTATTTCCAAATTCTTTCGAATCTCGAGGGTGAGATTCATTTTAAGGGGGGTACTTTTATAACGGCCTAAAATTCAACATTTCCAAAATATTAAAAATTCGAATTTCTTAAATGCATTCACAATTTTAGTATAGAATAAAATTTCTTTTCCAAATAAAATACTAGAATTGCATTTCATCTCATGCCATTGCATAGCATTTCATTTTTCATCCAAATAAAATTTGCAATGAAAATTTAACAATTATATAAATATAGGAATAAAAAGAAGCAAAAAAACTAAAGAAAGAAATAAAGAAATAAAAGAAAAATCATAAAACCCTTCCCTAGGCTTTTCCCTCTCTCTCCCATTCCCTCTCCCTCCCCCGCCAGCCCAATACCCCCCCTTGCGCGGCCTGGCCCAAGCCAGCAGGCCCGCCCAACGCCCCCCACTCTCCCCTCTCACCGACGCGTGGGATCCGCGCATCATCCCTATCCGCAGCGCGCGCGCCGCCTGCCAGCCCTGGCTTCCCCGCGGATCACGCCCAACCGTCACTCCCCACTCAGCCGCCCCCTCCCCTATAAATTCCCCGCATCCTCGGCCTCTCTCTGTCATCCCAAAACCCGAGCACCTTGCCCTCACTGATGCGCCGCCTCCCGGAGTCGCCGCAGCCCGAGCTGATCCCATGTCGAGCTCGCCTGCACCGCGCCGCCCGCGCCCAACCCATTCCCGTCGAGCGCCGCCGCTTCTCGGATCCCCGCGACGCCGCCAGAATCCCGAGCCACCACCTCACCGTCGAGACCGCTGTTTTGACCATCCTCGACCCCCTCCAATCCCAAGACGCCTTCGTCCCGGACCCGCAATACAAGTATTTCCAGCAACAAGTGTTTGAAGCAGTTGAATACTATTCCCAGGAGCAGGAAGGCAAGTGTCCTTACCATTTTGTACCTGCTTTATAAAAACCACTATCTTATAGATTGTATACTTGTGTCAAATTGAATGCGCACCTACTATTAGTAATTCACCTAGTTTTCTTATTATGCATTGTCGCCCTAGTTTACCTTTTTGTTGGGTAGATTACATGCTTAACTTGCTGTTGTCGAAATGGGTGATATTAAATAGATTTATTATCATACTTGCTTCACGAAGATTAATGGGTTATTTAATAGTAACTTTGAGATTAGTTATTTGAGGGATATGGTTGGTGTAAGGCTGTGTGCGAGTTTACCGGCACTGTCTTTTGACATGTTATCTTCTCAAGTCTAAGGACCGGTTCATGGAGTGACCACTCATGTGTTACCGTACAACCACGAGCCAACAATGGCGTGGCCTGACGTAGTAAGTGGTGTAGACCAGTTCTATGCGTGCCAACCGATGGCGTGGGAAAAACAGGGTTACTGCTAGGATCCGTTTGGAGAAAGATGAGTGGGAAAGGGAGAGTTACTCCCGGAAAACATCTGGCACAAGAGGAGACCTTTTCAAAGTTACGGTTAGTGTCTTATTAGGTGAAAACTCAGTGGGCACGTACAAGCTAGAGAAAGCCATGAAAAAGTGTTGAAGTGATCTATTGGCTCTCACACCAAAGAAAATATGCGAGTGCGACGGCACAGGCATAATAGAGATTTCACTAGTCCACCTGAAAACAGGAGATGAAATCACTTCTCGTGGTGAATTGGGTACAATCTCTGCAGAGTTAAAACTGTCATGACAGCCGTGCTCACGGTCACGAGCATTGCATGGACTCTCACATGATTAGTAGGATTTTAGTATGGTTTGGTTAATGATCACAGTGAGATACAGTGATTGGTTCTTATGTTGGTGCTACAGCTAGGTAATCTGTAGGCATGATTGATCTATAGGTGCGATGTCATTCACTTAGTAAATAGGTGCTTAATAGGATGTGTCTTTATGATGTGCTTTTATGCAAAAAAAACTCTATGCTGCCTTTTCTTTGTTTACTACCACATGTCATATTTTCTCACACTTGCTGAGTACATCCCGTACTTAACTTTGTTTTTATAAACCTTGTTTTTATAAATGCTGCTCAGTAGAAAAGGAAGTCTGGGAGAACATTGAAGACCCTAGAGCTGAAGTCTAGATGATCTACTTCGATCATCTGCCTGTGGAGCCCAAGACGCTTTTTTTTTCGCTGATTTGATTTGTAATAATTTATAAGACTCTTAGTCACTCTTGTAATAGGTTAAATTTAGTTTATTCGAGACACAGTTCGATTTACCATTAATGAAGTTATTTTATGTGTGAAACTTAATTTCTGAGCATACATAAAAAGTCACTTAGTTTTGGCCTTAAAACCAACAGCTAAACCTGTCAATGGTCTGAAAACTGAACCAAAACTGAACCGAACTTATTTGCTGTAGTAAAGTCAGTCCAATCCAAATCAACCCACTAATATTTATTTTCAAACTAAACCAAATAATACCGATTGGAAAATTCAATCCAAGCCACACCAGCCCAGTAGCGTGCTACGGTTTAAAACCAGTTTCCCAACCATTTGCACATAATGGATTCAGCCAACCTACTGTTTGCTATTAAGAACATCAAGCAACCTACTCGCATCTGTGACAATGCTGCTCACTCTGCCGGCCACTAATAACCACGCCAAACCCAAGTGAAACAAGACTCACCGGCCTTGAGCGCAGTATTGATCACCGGATCCATGATCACCAGACCCAGAAATCCATAGCCGGGCATTCAAACTTCAAAGTCAATCCAAATATTGCATGAAAATAGTTTTACAGTACTAACATCATATTAAATAATAATTATACACATTTAGACAAATTAAAATAGTTAAAGATTAAAGAGAAATTATATGATAATTAATACAATTAACTATGCATGCAGTCCTTCATGGATTGAAAGAATGATATCACGGCCTCGTCCTTGACTTGCTGGAGGTTCGATGTTGAGGTGGATGTATGTTTATACACCTTGCCAGCTCTTTCCCACAACAATTTCATGTCTGAGCTAGTGTTTTTTTTTTTTCTAATAATGATCTATGCAATCCACACTTCAATAAAAAGAAAAAATCAATTGGGTATTGTACAGCAATTGAATAGAAAGATGAGACGAGTAGCTCGTTCAGTTCAGGCTTACGTACCTATCTGCTGATTTGTTTCCAGCGTTCTACAGGAAGAAGAGGCTAGAGAAAAGTTGTTTTGGGACAAAGAGGCAAAAGCTTTATGTCCATTTACTACTTGTATACATGTATACATAGCAAATACACATGTATATAGTATTTTTTTTCTCCAAAATTTTGGGCATTCAGTTGAATGCCCTTGAATCGAGCGAGGTCCGCCATGCTGAGTAGGAGCTTTCCATGCCTACCGAGCCAGGATGCTGGAGCAGCGCTAGAGGTCGCAGAAGAGCACGCGCTCAGACGCGTTTACTCGCGGGCTCTCTGCCGCCACCGTCGGGCGCGGCCATGTGGGAGCGCGAGGGCGCGACAGCTCATGGGGTTTCCTGCTGTAGGATTCCGACGACGATAGGGACGATGATAATGAGGCGCGGTTGCGCGCCGGCTCCTGACGCTTCCGCGGGCGCGAGTGCTAGGTGGTTGGGCGGAGGGTGCGGCAGCCATGAGCTCTAGGCGCCGGGGCGGACCGCTGGCGCTGAGGACCCATACGCAGCGAATGGTTTGGTGGTCCATCAACTTAGAAACTGATTTCACTGTCCAACCAAACCAAATCGAACCGTTTGATATTTTGAACTGTTTTAAACCCACCTAAAGGAAAGCAAAGAGAAACCAAACCATTAAAACCAATTCCAACCCAAACCATTGTCAGGTTTATACACAGCTGCACAAAAAGATGCCAAATGGATATTGCAAAGAATGCTAGAACCAGAATAGCAAAATGGAATGTAAGTTTTCAATCAGTAATAAAATTTTTGAGTTATTGAACAAATAGGATTAGCAAACTGGTGATTTATTCATTAAAACCTCTTTGTGAGCATAGCACAAAGTGGTGTTGAGCATGTAAACCAACTTACTGAATAACACGGTAGCACTAGTATTCTAAAACAAAAAACAAAACTTTGATATTTCACATAGCTGTGGGGTCTATGGGACCCGGCACTATTTACTGAAGCACACCCCTATGTCACATTGGTAGGATCGTTGAACTTCTGACGGCTGCATAGATTGTAGGGATGAGAGAGAGGAGGATGTGGCCTAGGCTGGTGGTGGCGGCGAGTTGGTTGAGGCGTCGTGCTGTTGCCGACGCCCCTTTGGTGGCGTGCAACCAGGGACGAGGAAGAAATTCCTCAATCTCCGACTTACTTTATTAATAACCATGTCTAGGCTTCTATAGTCAATTCCTAACAAACACTGGAACTAATCTAAACAAACCCTGAAACTAATCCAAACAAGCCTCGAAACTAATTCAATAATCTAGGAAATCTACTAATCCAATTAATAGATCCTATAGTTAAGGAAATATGGTGGCGGCCAGCCGACCAGACACGTTGGCGCTGGTGCCTGACCCGCCATAACATCTCCCCCCCCCCCCCCCCCCCACCCCCCGACAAACAGCTCATCCTCGAGCAGAAGTTCAGGTAGGAGGACGTCACTAATCTGGAGTTGTGGATGGTGGTAGGGACGGATGACCACCGACGCGGATGGCGGCCGTAGCCATGGATTCCCCATCCTCGAAGTCGGCCACCTCCAGATAGAACAGGTGCTAGCACTTGTGCCTGCGGACATAGGGCTCGTCGCAATTGTAGCAAAGCCCTTGACGGCGACACCCGGCCATCTCAGCGGGTGACAGGCGACGAAGAACCTGAGGAGGCGTTGGCACTATAGGGGTCGGTTTGTGGTGCCAGGAGAGCCGGCACAGCGTCAGGTGTGGTCTGGACGCTTGTCGGCTGCCTTGGGGGTGTTGGAGGGGCTGAGGGACTGCTGCTGGGGTGCTCGGACGCTATGCTGAGCGTCCATCGGCAAGATGGCCTCGGCACGACGCTCATATGCCCGAGCGAGGTGCATCGCTGACTGAAGGTCCTATGGCTCCTGAAGTTCGACGTTGACGCGAATGTGTTAAGGAAGACCACCCACGAACTCGGCATGGCAGAGTAGTGCATTGAAGCGCTCGAAATACCCCTGGATGGTGGATAGGAACGGAAATCGAGCGAGTTCTGCGAGCCTGCTGATACGGACCGTTGGCCCGAAGCGCAAGTGACACGGCTCTTTGAAGCGGTCCTAGCTGGGCATGCCTTCATCCTGCTCCAATGCGTAGTACCAGGTCTGAGCCGCGCCGACCAGGTGATAGCAGGCGAGCCAGACCCGATCCGAGACGATGGTGCGTTGGTCTTGAAAAAACTGCTCACACCTATTGAGCCAGTTCAGAGAATCCTCAAAGCCGTCGTAGGTGGGGAACTCCAGCCTGTAGAGGCGGGTTGCACCCACTCTTGGTCCTGAATCATGTGCTAGGACTTCAGGTGCGCCAAAGAGGGGTGGTCCGGCGTAGAACGAAGCGCCCGCCATACACGAAAGTGTCGCGCCACGTGAATAGACTGCGCCCGACGCGCTGGCGCCATGCCAGAAGGGGGCGCTGTTGGGACAGGGCGCGCTGCTGCTGTGGTTCGATGCGAACGTCGTACATGAACTCGGTGCCATGGTGCTCACAGCCGTGGCCACACTTGTTGAAGGCATCGCCATGGATGGGATTGATGATGGGGAGTGGGGAAACTGAATCTGATGAATGGGGAGTGGGCCGGTTGGCGGTGCGCCCGACGGCGACAAACCCATCGTGCCGTAGCCCTACATCTCACAGGGAAGCACCAGTAGAAGGGTGACATCGGGCAATGGTGGCGGCGTCCGCTGATTTTCCAAGTTGGAGAGGCAAACGGAGATGTCGGCGATGGCGTGAGCTAGGTCGGCTACCGCCTTGGCCAAGGTGTCAAGCGCGGCGGCCGTGGCCGCGGCCAGCGCCAAGGTGGTGGTCGGTGCTGCCTTGGTGGAGTACCGTGGCAGGGCAGTGGTGGGAGGAGGGCTGACATCGCTGAAACCAGATTGGTAGGATCGTTGATCCTCCGACGGCTGCGTTGATTGTAGGGATGAGAGAGAGGAGGGCGCGGCCTAGGCCGACAGTGGCGACGAGTTGGCTGAAGCGCCAGGCACGGCCTAGGCTGGCAGTGGCGACGAGTTGGCTAAGGCACCGTGCTATTGCTGGCAACTCTCTGGTGGCGTGCAGCCAGGGGACAGGGAGAAATTCCTCAATATCTGACTTACTTTATTAATAACAATATCTAGATTTTTATAGCCAATTTCTAACAAACAAGAAACTAATCCAAACAAGCCCTAGAACTAATCCGATAATCTAGGAAGTCTGCTAATCCAACTAATAGATCCTATAGTGAAGAAAATCTGGTGGCGGCCAGCCGACCAGCCACAGTGGCACTGGTGCCTGGCCCACTATAACACACATGCTTTTCTACTTAAAGATACATTGATTCCAAAGTCTATTAGTTTATTTAATTGGTTTCAGCCATCAGTCCTGGCTTCTACGATGTGGAATATTTGCTAGCAAAAGAATGAAAAGGTATTATGTTACATTGTTCTCTTGATAGATGAACCAGATTGTTTTATAACTTCAAGTCCAATTTGTATTTTTATTTTTTTCTCGAATATGAAGGAGAGCTAAGCATCTTTGTATTAAGAGGAGATAATGGTCCCCGGAACATCAGCACCACCTCAGATGGGGCCAAGTCAGAGGGGGTGGAACAAGACTAAAAGAAAAAAGTCAAACAAAACACACACAAGCGCCTTGTTTTCCTAAACGGTTTTAAACGGGTGTTTAAACCCATTTAAACTGTAAACAAAGTGTGGCCGTTTAGGCCGTTTAATCCTGTTTTGAGCTTGATTAAACTGGTTTAAACAGCCGTTTAAACTGAAAAACCTAAACGGTGGGTCACCGTTTACTGTTTAGGATTTCACTGACAAGAGCAACTAGACCTAAATGAAAAAAAAAAAAAAGAGCCCAACTCCAACACCTGCTGGAGACTAAAGCCCTATCGGTATTAGAAATCAATTTTATTTATCCCTGTACAAGGTACCTTGTGCAAGTATGCAACACAAATCCATTTTCTAAGAAAAGCTAATTTCACATATAACTGAACTTCAGATTTAATCCAATGTAAAATAAGGTCAATATGACAAAGAAATTTGATGTATCGAAAAAAAAAATAAGATGCATCATGAAAATCAGAAGGTGGGTACAAAGTGCTGGAAAAAAATCATTTGCCATATATAGGATTGATGTAATAGGTAAACAAGGTCAATATGACAAAAACACCTGATCTAATTAAAATATGTAAGTTGGATCAACATAATAAATCGAAAGCATATATAAATGTTTAAACAAAATTCCATTGCCCACCCTTTACATAAATTTTTATACACCTCGATTGTCATAAGGTTTTGATTATAATAAACTGAGAAATAAACATAATGAGGAATAAAATCTTACTAGCCTAGCTGAACTCGAGTGCAAATTATTAATAACAAGTTTTGTTTAGCATGACAAATCAAAACACACCGTGAAGACATGCAAAGATCACCACTCACCTGAATGCAGTGTCCTATCGAAACTTTAGCACAAAATGCAAAAAACTTATGATGTACAAATGCCCAAATAGAGATTAGACAAGCAATATTTCTTATCTCTATTTTAAACTACAAAGGTCTATTTCTTCCAATCCTATGTCACCAAACAAGTAAACATGACAACAGCATCAATCATTAGTACCTATATACAGATTAACCATAGATTCAAATCCACGAGGGCATGGATATTACTGGCGTAGACCACGGTAACACAATCCAATCGCAAAGACACAAAACTAACAGAAAGAACAAATGAAGAATATATGAACAGGGCATTCCTGCACGCACCTCAGGGTGAGACTTCTTGAGCCGCTTCGCGAGGTCGAGCGGCGCCTTTTCGCTAGTGACGGCCCCGAACGCCCCGCTCCGCCGCCTCCCGCCTTTCATTTCCGGAGGGGCCGAGGCCGGCGTCGCGGCCAAGCACCGCTCCAGAATGGTCACGTGGTCCCTCCCAGCGGGCGCAGATGAGGAAGAAGCGGAGGTCCGGAGGAGAGGCCGGAGCCGGCTGCGGCAGGGCCAGGGAGCGGGGACGCGCCCGGTCGACCGGGGCTGCGGGTTCGAGCGACTCGGTAATGGAGTACTGGAGACGCCGGCGTGGAGTTGGGAGGAGGTGGCGGACGCCATGTGATAGAGTGCTGTCGGCTTTCTCCGCTCCCTGCCGGCCGGCCTGCTTCGAGGTTGAAGCGCTGCGGTGACGCACGCTTGCCGTAAGATGGAGGGCTATCCTGAACTTTGGAACGTTATTCCATATGCGGCCCACACCCGGAGCCCTGTTTTTCTCTTTTATATTTATAAAATTTTTAGGTGAGGTCTGGAGAAATGGAAATATAATTAGATTGGGAATGAGAAAGGGAAAGAAAAAATCTATATCACACATTCTTTTATTATATTAAATTTCAACCATTCATATATTTTTTAAGTCCCTAACTCATCTTTAATTTCTTGGTTGCCCCTAACGCCACCTTAGGTTCGACTAATCATGGTGTGGCTGGGCGGCTACCCTTCTGTGCGGTGCGCCGTAGGTGACGTTCGAAGTCAGCTACCGCAGCTGACTGCTTGTCGTAATCTATGTTACTCTCCGTTTCATGCACCTCTGCGAGGAAGAGTTTGAGATTGTAGGAGAGAAGTTTGAGATCTTGACCAATTCTCCCTGTTACTTCCTCGGTTTCAAGCCATTCTTTAGAATCACTCAAAGTCAAATTTTTATCACTTTAATCATAAATAATAAAAAATTAATGAGATTTTATTATATAAAAATTATATTTTTTAATTCATCGTGAACCAAGCTTTCATAAAAATTGTCTTTTTATATTAAAAACTATGTGATTTTTTTAGATATTATTAGTAAAATTTAAAAAAATTTGACTTTAATTAAACCTAAAAATATTTATATTTTGAAACGAATAGAGTATTTAAAATTCAAAGATGCTGCTTCTGCTGCTAGACCAGCTGTGTTGTCCGCTAAATGACCAGTATCCGTTGCCAAGGCTGCAGCCGATTTTGTGGAAGGAAAAACCATGAAGATTGTCAAAAAAAAAAAAAAAGAACAATCGTGCTACTCAAAAAGCACACTCGAGATAAAAGTTCGATGATTATGAGCGAGTGAGCGACCATGTTCAGAGACAGAGGATGGAATTGATGTTGAGATACATCACGTAGAAACAATTTGAATTCAGTTTGCGTATGTCAACTTCTCTGAAATTTTTTCAGGTAGTGGGAGCAAACGATCATTTATCTGGGTATTTCAATTATCATAGATCAACTCATGAATTTGCTAGAATAATTTTTCCCTGAAAAATCACAGGTTGATGACAATTGTTGTATTATTTCTCATTGTAGCCTATATGCCAGGAAAAAGAGGCAAGGAAGAAGGTAGAGGAAACTGGAGAAGGATATCTGTGGACAGCAGTTTGAGATGCCTAAGATTGCCCAATATAGGACCATCAGTGAAGACAAAACTTTAGAATCATAGGAAGGAACTGGTGGTGTGACATCTTCAGACGAAGTGATCAGCTTAATCTCCGTGTTGCTGTTTGTAAGTTAAGTTTGACAATATTGTTGTTTTATTTTCTTCTCACTGGTTTGTTTTCCTAAATAAGCACTTATTCATATAAGTGTTAGCACTTTAGATTAGGTTTAGGAACAATGTAAAATTGTTAATGTATCCTAGGTGTTCTGTGGAATATGACTTCGAGTATATGTGCCAAGTTTGTCAAATAATGCTTGTTGGAATTCAAAACAGCTGCTCTGAAGCAGTCTGACTATATTTGGTATTCCTAAAAAAAATTATCTGAATTATGCATCAAATGTAGTGCCAATATTTCCATTGCTACAAAGCCAAACCATAGAACTCAGAGAGCGTTCTTTCAATCTCTTTGAAAAAAGTACCAGAAGTAGGAACTGCAACAGGTGCGCCCGATAGAGGATTAGGCTCTGTGGGTAGAGAGACATCAGGGCAGCAATGATCTTCATAGAGAATGTTTTAGAGACGAAGACCACACATGTGGACGCACATGTGCTGAGCAAACTCCACAAAATTGGTGATATCTAATAGCACCAAGTAGCGAGGAACAACAATATTAGAAGCCATCGTAGGCTGCTGAAGAAGAGTGCCTCTTTCTATCTTTTTAGATCAGAGGTATCAGATTAGATCGGAGGGGTCGAACAGAATGGTACAACCTCACACTACAAAAAACCTGTTAATTTATGACGGATGCATTTCATCATTAAGCAGAAAAAATCTGTCACAAAACGGCATCTATGATGTTTCTCAATATTGTCATGTATTGAACGTCACAAATTAACTTAGATGACGATTTGTCAAAATAGTTATAGATTAGATGCAATCTGTGACGTTTGTTGACCGTCATAGAACAGCTTAGGCCCATTGAGCCAAGACCCAAGCCCAATGTTTGTGACGAAAATAGAAGTCACAAATGTAGTTTATGTATTCATCATAGGTTAGGTAGCTACATGACAGCTGCTGACATTGATACCATGTGAGCATGTAACAAACAATACAATGGCACATGTTTCATACAATTTTGACACAACTTAAAGGTACATTTATTAAATATCAACATACACATTAAATTTATCACATTAACTAGTATATTTGCATCACACATAAGTTTTTATTACTCTAACTAATTTACTTTACAATCTGACACTTTGAATGTTCCATAGTCCATATGCAACCATCCAGCTTCAAGCCTCCAGCCCAAATGCTTCATGAAACAAAAATGATAAAGCATCTGCATTGTTTCTATCCAAAAAAATCCAAGAATAAAAATTTGAGTAGAAAATAATAAGCAGTAAGTGAGAGATTGCGGCACAATATCTGTTTAAAAAAAAGATTGAAGCATCATATCTGAAGAATTGTCTATAAATTTTTGTCCTACATCTAGTCACAGTATGCCAAGCACAGAGATACATGTTCATACTACATTGTAAATGTTTAAATGATATTTAAAATGTAGTCGCAAGCCTTTGCAATAACAAAGAAATAACTACAAATAAAATATATGACCTCTTCCTTTTGGAGTAACAACATGAACAACATCATCTACTGGCAGACTATTTCTTCCATTTTTCCATGCATATGCCCTACAAACAAATAACAAAATGGAGACATCAGTATAGCATTGGAGATTTGATTTCAACAAATTTGCAACCGAACACAATAGACAAAAGCTATATTATATTCTCATCTGTGAAGGCAAACCAAGTCATCAATAAGGTAAGATACAAGGCGAAGTTCAACACGATTAGTCTTTCCAAGTATAATCTGGCAACCCATCTTGTGTAGCTGGTCGGTGGTCAGGATTGTTATTGTACCTGAAAAAAGAAACACAACAAACATGCATATACCCAATCAGTAATTACTACAGCTTATCGAACTCAATTGATATACATAAATAAAGTTGGCAGATCATTTCAGATATCCAATATGGAAAATAAGCATGACCACAACAGAGAAAAACAAATGGCAGATTAATTGCACCGGCAAATGGGAACAACATGCAGTACCTTGAGTGCCAACAGGCATAAAAAGTGGTGTTTGACAGACAAAGTGGAGGAGTTAGCCGAGCTGCACAGACATGGTTGACTCTTCTCAGTATCTGCAAGCACAAAAAGGAGTTGGATGGGCTATGAACACAACAACCTGGTAACCATGAGGTAGCATTGAATCCCCAGTACACGATTAATAAGTATGAAAAGAGAACCAAGTGGCAAGATTCAAGCTCAACGATCTTGTAGACAGATCCCATAAATCTAGTGGAACTAGAATTGTTAGATTACCTAGTATATCAGAATCCAAAAAAAAAAAATTGCACTGAAACCCTAACTCGCCCAAAATATGTCTTATCTGAAAAATTGCACCTTCTCCTTGTTGCAGATTGGCCACGAGGTTGGATTTGACCAGGCGGATGCCACTATGGCTTGTTGCCACTGCATCTCCTCCTCCACCTCCTCCTCCCTGACCTCGCCACAGGCACTGCACCCCACTGCACATGGAAATCGGGTAGGAATCCCCTTCCCCACCCTCCACAACATGGGGAACGCCTAGATCTAGAAGCTGGCTCGAGCATAGAGGGAGGAGGATGAGGCAGGGTCTTTGGACAGCGCAAGTAGAAAGCAGATGCAGTCGTGGTAGGAAGAGGAACTGAGCTAGGGTTAGGGAAGGCACAGTAGAGTCCCTGCCCCTACCTCACCAGCGCCCGAGCCGTGCCTGCGCTGCGTCACTCCCGCCGTCCTCACCCAACCTCGCCAGCGCCGAGCTGTGCATGCGCTGCGTTGCTCCTGCAGCCCGGTGTCTGCCCTGCCCAGTGCCTGAGCCGCGCCCGATCCATGCCTGTGCGGCATGGCGGCCGCCACGCCTGCCAGCATCGCTGTGGATCTGTGAGAGAGTGAGAGAGTGAGAAGGCTGGAGAATGGGATTGGGGAGCAAATCGAGTCTGTCTGGTGTAAAATATCCAGATGACAGGGAATTTTGTGCAAAAAAAAAAAAGACCCAGCAACGGAGAAAAATATTACTCGGCATTTTTTTCTTATTTTCAGTAAAATTAAGGCACTATTGTGGAGTAATTGACAAAAAAATTATATTACATACCCTCACATATTTATATACACAAAAAAACAAAATATTAATGAAACATGCAACATACGCATTGCTTTGCATGACTTTCAAGAACTTAGAAATGATTTAATGTAGTCTATTAATTAAAAGAATTTGTGTATGCATATTAAAGGTAATTCAAGGTAATTCCAAATTGGATTATATGTACCTCTAAATTTAGTAATATTTCAAAAAACATAATGTTGAAGATTTTTAGAAGTTGCTTATGCACACGCTAATCTATGACAAATTTTTTAAAACGTCACTTAGTAGTGGGCAAAATTGTGACGAATTTAAACAAACGTCACAATATAATGGGCTCGTGCACTGTTAATGACATTTTCTAAATCCGTTACGGATTAACAGTTTTCTTGTAGTGTCAAATAGAACAAAACCAAAACTTAAACAAACTAGAGGTGGAGAGGTTGGCAGCTGGGGAACCAGCGGTGTAGAAACTGGCTGCTAAAGAGGAGTATCAATATGGCCGACACTGGTCAGGGTGACATTCGACTGATGAAAGTGGAGCCCGTTAGAGGACGTGGAGCCGACGGGGAGAAGAGCTGGCAGTCAGATTTGCCAGAGAAGAAAGATGCTCACTCGAAGAGGCGCGCAGGTGGAGGAAGGCAGGTTGCCAGCCAGAGGGAAGAAGGCGGCGAGTACCTGATGGCTTCGACAACTAAGGTTAGGAAATAATTTGCTATAGAGTATAGGTGGTGGTACAATATGCACAGAATCTCTCATATAATTAGGTAAACACAAAAAAAAAATATAATCTATCTATATGAAACCGAACATATCTCTTACTATATCTCTAACTTGTGCTTCAAGGTGCCGGTTCATATTGTCCTCTGTAGTGCTCCAAGATTTTTAGCTAAATATGATTGATAGTTCCAGTGCAGACCTTGCCAAATACCAAGCTCCAAGTTAGAAGTGCCATAGTGGTGAAACATACGATAATTATTGCACTCATGTTTATAGAGTGGGATATGTTATAAATTTAATCTTACAATGTATTGCACTGGTATGGTCAAGTGTATAACATCTAGTGTCCTACTTATTCAGTGCGGTGCAGCTTACACACCTCAACTCACGCTTGTGACATGTTCCCGGTATCATACTAAACCAAATATTCTGTCATCTCAACTTTCACCTCGCAAAGCTTTTTATATATGCTGCTCAGGAATAGCAATATATCTTACTGTATTCTATTGCTTATTTAATGCAGATTTTATGTTTGATCCATTTTGAATAGGTTGACACTTTTACAACGCAGGGAGAATGTTTGGTTTGCAAACCTAATGAAATCAAGATTGCAATACTTAAGGCATACAAATATAATATAGAGCAAACAAACTATCCAAAAAATTTACAATGATTGAGTTTCACTTTGTCTCTGGGTCTCTCTGAGGTGGGAGGGGGGAGGTGTGGCTGTATATGTCAAATATATGGCAGATTGGCGGTGGTTGGTGCGGGTCGGCTATTGATGGCTGTGGGGGTAGCGGTGGTCATTTGGATTCTACAAGCCTCTGTGCAGGGACAATGTGACTAGGCAGGTGGCGATGGCCGATGGGGGTCGGTGTGGCAGCAGGTCAGCAGTGAGGCGAGTCGATGCAAAGATGGTGACAATTCGGCAATAGTAGGCGCATCAGCAGAAAATAGACACCAATAGCATCAACGCGGTGGAAAAAAGGAAGAATGTACCAATAGGACTAATTTATGGCAATTGCAAAATTAGGGGTTGTTTGAGGATTCCGTTGGAAATTTTTTTTACTGAACCTCCAATAATTTGACTTTTGTGGGGGGGGGCTGGGGGTTGGGCTCTCTTAAAGATGCTGTTAAATGAGAAAATGCCTGACGAACCCCAAATCTACACCCATATACCATTTTGATCTCTTATGCAGAATTTAAACATGTCAAATTTGTGTTCTCCCCACAATTATTCACGTTCCTTGATTGATGCTTTTTTCTTGATTGAAACTGGATTATTGGCATCTAAGCACTTTTGTTTGCATGTGGTTACTCCTAATGGATTACCACTTAAAAAAAGTCCCACTGTATTTTGGAACAATTTTATTATCATTTAAATGTTTTTTTCCGAATAGGTTTAATATTTTGGTTTCTGCCGCAGCTATTGCTGCTTGTTTTCTTGATCGTCCCCTTTTCCACTACCGGTCCACCTTATTTCCTGATTATTACAAATCTTTGGTACAAGTCGTTTTTTATCAACGAATCAAAGGCAGAACTTTGAACTAAGTTCAACCACTGTTAAAATTTTCTCAGTCAACGTGAATATTTTTAACCTTGCCACAAAAAGCTCCGACTGGCTTATCAAATTTTTTAAAGCCAGTTAACAGATGAACTGTCAGTCCATCCGGAAAAAATATATTCCATCTGTTTTTAAATTATTGTCACTATTAACCTCTAAAATCAATTTTTGATTATTCATCTTATTCCAATAATTAATTCAAATCTAAAATTTATAAGTTGTGATTTAAATAACTTTAATAATTGAGTTTTTTTTTTCGAATGCGTAGAAGATCTACACATCATTTTATTAAAAAGAAACTATAAAAGTAAATTATAGCAAACTATGATATTTATTAAACTTTTTTGAATTAGATAAATAATCAAATTTGATATTAAAAATAAACAACGACATCAATTTAAAAACGAATATAAAATTTAAAAATGAATATAGAATGGACAAGTAACGTGCTTATGTAGAAGGCTTACTATCGCAGGATCCTTAAATCTACTTTGGTATGTGTAAATGCAACACTTATCAGATGTCTGAAAGGTTGCAGAGCTGATGAGTTGTCTTCAGGGACTATTGAATCTCTAGGGCTGGTCGCAACAATGGATTCATTAAATTTTATTATTTTATTTGAGTATATTACAATCAATAATTAGTTTCATAGTTGTCCGTTTAGGTGATTTTGCGGCAGCAACATGCATGTATCACAAAACTACGACAATGACCTATGGCTGAATATAAGAAGGAAAAATGACAATGATTGTAGGTCTAAGAATATTGATCATACTACTAGCTATCTATCAATTGTCTTTCCATATGATACTCAACTGCCTGGAGCAGAAGCCTTCAACTTAATAAAACATATGACATATAATACCCCATTATCAATCGTCTCTCCAAACAGTCAATCATAGCAGGGGGTAGTATAAATGAAAAGCATAACAGATATACAAATTTGGCTAGCAGTTTGCCATTATTTTGTAATGAGCACAAGCTAGATACCATCAGAGCACACTCATGAATTCTTGGTAGGCACTTCAAGTAAGGAATCTTTACATCAAAGTAGACACAACAGAGATATTCAACGATTCCTTAAGACGAAGCAGCAGATGCCCCAGATTGGTTGGACTCGGATTCAGCCTCCCAGAACGAAGTCTTTTTGCCTGTCTTTGAAACAGTTTGCAGAACAGCATCTGGTGTTACATTACCCTTCACGGTTACCTTTTGCTCCTTTATGTCAACATCGAAAGATTCAACACCTTAAGAAAACACAGCAACAATGCATTTGTTTAGATTCAGAAGGCAAAAATTCAAAATGATAACAGATCAACCAAGAGAAGAAACAGATAAAAACCAAAGCTTCTAGTATCAAGTGGCAACAAGTCATAATTTTGCTGAGACTAGTGTCTGACCAAGGCCTTAGGATAAATAAAATATACAAATGCTAAAGGAATTCAGCATCTTGACACCAACAAGACATTTAATGTAGGCGCCAGAAGGCAAAAACTTTAAACTAGTATTCCGCACCTGCATGGTTAATTATTCAAGAAAGTATGTTGTGACGGTAAGAGCAGGTATGTTGACCACAACATAATGCAGATAGTCCTCACGGTCCTGCCCTAACATTCCATTGGAGTATTTTGTCCATTTCGCAATTACTATGCAGGTATCATCAAAGTTATTAATATTCTTTATTACATTACGAAAAATTGGTCATATCAGCATTGCTGACCAAAATATGACTTGAAATATCATCCCGTGCCTGAATATTAATTTCAAAAAGAGGAGAATTGAGAAAAACTAAAGGCACATGATCTCCTTGAACAGCATTTCAGTAGCTAGTGACAAAGTAACATAATCAATACACAAGCGAAAATGCAAGTTTCATTCAAGAATTACATGGATCATTTTACAATAGCCTCACCCGGCACCAATTTCAATGTTTTATTGTGAATGGTTGATATTCTATTTACAATTTCAAACAAATCACAAGAAGCAAATAAAGTAGAGAACAAAGAGAAATCAACCTTCCATTTTGCCCAGAACCCGCTTTACAGCTCCAACACAGCCTTCACAGGTCATGCCAACTCTGAGTACAACGGTCTGCATCACAGAATTTATTTTTTCAAATAATCAGTTAACAGGTTTATTATACATTCAACATAAGAACAAATGATGGATGTGCTTCGGCAGATTCCATAATGCATCAGTAATTTGCATTGGACGTTCAAGAATTGTTGTTTCCTTATCAGCTGACCAATAAAATTTTCAAACCCTATATTATATTAAGAATATTACTTGCACCACTGTTAAATATGATGTTCAGGACAACAGAACTACTGAAATTTGAACTAGGTTACATATTCTAAAAGCTATATCTCAACTTATATAGTTTTGTCATACATAGTGACCAAATGAAAAATATTCCTGGTTCTATAATGACTTATTAGTACTAACAACTATGCACATAAGTGGGCTAATGTTTTCCACCATGAATGTGAGAAAAATGTAGATGGACATCTTCCAAACAAAGATAAAGCAAAAAAAAAAGCCCATAGAGTTACACATATAAAGGCCCCTTCGTCAAAGCTTTTCTGAATGTGATTCTCTATGAGAAGTGATTCTCTGAAGAGAAGTGAGTCTAACTCTGAAATTGAGTCTCTAGGATAAAAATCTGGGCAGATATTCACTTTATAGAATCAAGAGAAGCTATTTTTCAGCTCCCAGCCCCTTAGTCCATTTTAGAGAATCACTTTACAAATAGCCAAGAAATCGATTCTAAGTCTTAAATTGACTCTCTAGGATAAAAATCAGGGGAGATATTCACTTCATAGAATCAAGAGAAGCTATTTTTTTCAGCTCCCAGCCCCTTAGTTTATTTAGAGAATCACTTTACCAAATAGCCAAGAATCACTTCTCGAAAACATTGTTTGGTACAGCTTACATGATTATGACTGAGAATCAGCTCCGTGTAGCTCTACCAAAGGGGCTCTCCTCTAAATAATAGTCACTGTTTTCTACCTGAAAAAAAAGCGCTCAAAAGCGCTCGCCTAGGAGGGTTTAAGCGCGGAGCGGAGCTCTTCCACCTCGCTTCGGGGGTTAGGCGCAGCCTAGGCGGCGGCCGTTGAGGGAGGCAGGCGCAGGCAGCTGATGCCGAGGGAGGCGGATGAGCGTGAACACGTAGATCTGGCACAATGGCGGCAGCTGTGGGAGAGAGGAGGCGACGGTGACTGTGTGAGGGGAGGCGGCATCAAGGCGGTGGGAGCTAAGGGGAGGCGTCGGCTGAGAGAGAGAGAGAGAGAGAAAGAGAGAGAGAGAGAGAGAGAGAAGGGTTGTCTCAGGGAAGCAAATCCCAATGCCTGAGCGGTGTCGAGAGAGAGGGAGGCGGCGGCTGTGGTGTTGGGGAGGGGAGGAAAGGAGTGGCTGAGAAGAAATGGGCCTTGTGGTGTCCTAGTGAGCTAGATGAGCCACTGAAGTTATAGTAGGCTTTTCTTTTTTTTTTCTTTTTCCATTTTATTAGTGGTTAGATGTGTCACTAAATCAGATTTGATACATAATTATTGCAGCGCCTAAAGACGCTTGGGCAGCGCCTAGGCACGCTTAAGCTCTAGGCAGAGCATCACAACTCGCCTAGCGCACTTAGTTTTTCCTGGGTTTTCTATAGCCATGGAGACATTCCTATCAGCTTTAAAATCAGAACCAAATCCGAGACACCCGTGAATTTGGGGGTATACCAAAAGCAAGCATACACAATAACCTACTTATGAAATAAAGATTGTCTGATCAAACTAAGCATCTTGCATAGCTGAAAACAAGATTGTTTCCCACAAGGACCTTCGTCAAAACATTCAAGTTATATAAAGAAAAAGTGTCCCACGGCTCGAAACTAAACCTTAGATCTAGGTACAAATCATTCCAAGTCGCCAGCCCTGCTATAAGATAAACCAGTTCTGTATTCCTTCAACGTTTCATCCATGATTTCCCAGCAATAGATCACTAGATCAGACCAAAAGTAAGTCGAACGCATTCATCTGGTGAACTACAGATCCTGTTGTGCTCCTGTGCGTAGCACAGGAGTTCTGTTTTCCCCTATCTGTAGTATAGAAAGAAATTTAGCGAGACGGATCGTTTGCGGGCGACACCTAAAATTGGAACCGGAAAGCACACAAGAGGGGAGGTCCGCTATACCTGGGCCATGGCGCGGGAGGTAGGGGGACGGATGATCTACGGAGTCCGGACAGCGAGGGATTGAGTTTTGGGCGGATCGGCAGGTGGAAAGGGTGGAGAGAGCTCGGCTCTGGACGGGAGAGGTTAATGAATGCTCGTGGTGGCGTCACGGCACACGCAGATGGGGTCGGAAGATTTTTTTTTTTTTTTAAGATGAGCCTTTTGTTCAGTAGGTAGCACCGAGGAGCCCGTATAACGGGGGCTAGAAGTTTCGATTAACTCCTGGACATGCCGTGCCCCACGCCGCCACCAAGCACCCAGGCACGTCTTGTTGGCAGTTGACTTGAATGATTCAAACAAAAGGAGAACAAGAAATTGAACTGCTTCTATTGATGGATGTAATAGTCCTGATGCTTGTGCCACCTTGTGTAAGTAAATTTTGCTCATTGTACTCGAGAGTTGCATCGTAAATGCACATGAAATGCACTGCTCGGACTATATATGAAGTAACCTGGGTAATTACTTACTACCTCAATTATAAAATATACTCTATCTATTTTTAATTGATGTTATAACATTAACTTTGACCATTCATTTTATTAAAAAAAATTGTTCAAATACGCAAAATTTGAAGTTGTGATTCAAATAACTCTAAAGATAAATCAAATTATAACAAAAGATATGATATTTATAAAAAAATAAATAAAATAAATAGTCAAAATTGAAATTAAAAGTCAACAGGAACATCAATTTAAGAACAGAAGAAGTAAGTATTTTTAAAATTGGTCTAAGTTAAACTTTTTTAGTTTTGACTGTTAATAGCAGAGAATTAATAATACTTTATTATATATAAATTACTCCCTTCCTCCCCAAATAAATGATTTTTTGACTTTTAAAAATCAATGCTTAACCATTCATCTTATTCAAAAAATTAATAAAAATATAAAAACAAACAAATTTGTAGTCTTGTGATAAATTAACTCTTTAAATTTGTAGTTCTGTGATACATTGTTCACAAAATTTGTAGTTATGTGATACAAATATATACAAAATGTGTAGTTTTGTGATACACCCTATTAAAGTTATAGTTTTGTGATAGTTTCATTAAATAACATATAGTTTTGTGAAATTTACTCTTAACTCTTTATATAAAAGTGTTTAATTTGTCTTGATATTATTAGTCAAAGTTAAACAAAATTGACTTTGACCAACTCAAATATGCTTATATTTTGG
>BCLH01000248.1:62642-77812 GCA_001602315.1 Zoysia pacifica
CTTATATTTTGGAATGGAGGGAGTAATAGCTTGCATCAACTTGTCATTAAGTTATTAGGACACTCCTAATAGGGTATTAATGATAGTTTCTATCACTTTTACTTATCTGGACACCTTCACATTTTCTTATGTGGCAAATAAATTAATAGGTAAAGATTTCTACGTAAAAAAACCACATCCTTACCAGGATCATAAAACATGCATAGGGAAGACTTTATTAATTTCTATGACACAAGCTTTTCTTATAAAACAGGCAAAAGATCATTAAATTTTTCTCTACTATTTTAAATTCAACTTCAAATTCAAATTGTACAAAGAGAAAAAAAAGATAAATTGTATAAGGGGCATATTGTTCCAATTCGAATAGATTGAGGGAGTAAAATGAGCCAATATTTTGTTTTGGAGTTAAACAGACAAATTGAATTATTTAACAGAGTAAAATGAACTTTTTTCTTTTAGTAATAATGATATAAATATACAACATGTTTACTAAAATGTTAAGTTCATCTGGAGAGTTGTAGAAGTCTATTTTAATATAGCACTTCTATATTTAATGGATGGCTAGAATGGGTGGATAAGAAACTTAAATACAAAGCCTTGGTTGGTGGATGCTCCCTATGTCGAGCATTATGCTTTGTGTAGAAAACTAGAAATGATGAGGTTTTAACAAGATTTGAGCTTTGTCTCTGTGCAGGATACATAGCAGGTATGACTCTTGACATTAGTGCAAAAGATGAAGAAAGATCCTTTGTGCTGTTTTTAAAACCACAATAATGGATATTCATGCCTCCAATGGCTGGAGATCTAGTAATAGACTTCATTTTGTTTAATTATCTTCTCATGGACGTTTAAATTGGCCTTTGGATTGTGATACGTTCCATTTACATAAAATTTATGGAATTCTGAACCTCTATATGTATTTTTTGATGCAGAGGTTAGAATACTAATAATATTTTCTTCTCTAAAAATATGAGGTCACCTTTGTTGCTTGCGTCAGATAGGTCTGCTGAGGAATGGAAGCAAACAGACCCTAATATCAATGGAAAATGTGTGCCACCCTTCTCTTTTGCAATGTACGCTCGTCCTCCCTCTTCACTAGCATCGTAAATAGTATAAACAAATTGCAAAGATGGTAGCATTGGATGATGTGGTGATGATAGATTAGTGAAATTGGTATGAAAGTTCAGTTCTAAAGCCAAAGATCATAGTTCTCTAATGAGCACTCGAAAAGATTCTGGAGGATCCTCGTGATTAGGCACTCTTTTTCCCCAGATCTTAGCATTAAGTATTTTTTGGTGAGGTAACTTCTCCAATCTCAGTTTTGCTCAAATTGAGAATAAACTCAAGGACATATTCGAAGAAATTCTGACCATTTGTTGGGATGGTTTGTGGATTCCGAACAGCTATGATAATTGAACACAGGAAGATAGTAATTACGACCCAAGAAGTGATGAGTACTTGGGCATGAAATAGTGGACTTGACTAACTCTCTTAGGAAATCGTGAATCACATCATTTGTTCTTAACTCAACAAGGGAAGCATGAGCCCCCCTCTTTTCTTCTTGTTCCCAATTCACTACCAAGCAAGTTTGAATGAATTGACTATTCGTCTCCCTCCAAGCTGTACATACTACTTTCATCAAATATCGCTTTCCACAGAATTCTATAGAGATATATGGGATCGAGTATGGAATTTTGTTTACTCACTTTAAATTGAGTATCCGTTTCCCTCCTTTTCCCCGTAGGATCGAAAATTCTGGCGCAACCCAAACTAATCCCTTAATTCTTATTTTACAAAAAACTTATATAAACGAAAAATCTCAAATATCTCTCATCGTGAGACATATAATCATCGCTATAAATAAGAACCAAGATTCCTACAGTAGTAATTAGTATTAACATAATAGAAGTAAGGGGGTCGATCAAGTACTTCCCTAGTACTAAGTTTAGATATATGATTATTATAATGTATTTGGATTAATTGATAAAGAATGATTGATTTTCCAAAAATTTGAAGTAAAAAAATCTTAAAAAAAGGGATCCTAAATAAGTGAATATCATGGTTTTCTATATTCAATATTTTAACCAAAATTTTGAAAAGATAATTCTTTTTCTTTTTGAGATATGCCCTATGATAATTCAACTGTAGAGGGTAATACATGATATGGAGGCTGGTATTATTAAGCCATATATATATATATTTTAATTTGGGTTTGTTTTTAACTAGGAAACCTTTGTTGATGGTGATTAAGTACTGCTTATACCATCAATAATTCTAGAAATAAAGAAAGACCTGTGAAAAAATAAGCATCATTAGGCGCTCGCTTCAGCATGCAAAAGCTCTGGGCAGAGGGTTCTGCTCCACCTCAAGGTATAGGTGGCCCCTAAGCAGTGCCGAGGTCCCCGCCGGTGCAGATGACATCACTCCTTTAGATACACATAACACTCCTCAAATTAGTATTGATGGAACTCGTGTACGACAGTTGAGATTAAATGTAAGTTTGTTTTTAAATACATTGTTTTCTTCCTTTGAGAATAAGCTTGCTCTTAACACATGTTTTCTTCCTTTAAGAATAAATTACTCTCTAATAACTTTATCATTATTAGAAACATTAGAGAGAATCAAGAGAAGTTTATGAATAACTTGGAGATGCACAAGACAAGAAAGGATGTTCAAGTTCAAAAGATGTCTGAATCTAACTCGGGTTCGAGTTTAAGTCGGACTCTAGGAGTAGCCTGAACTAAAATAGACGCTCAGGTCACATATGTCCTCCGTTTTTTATGTTTTATATATAGATGGAAAGTTAAGGAGATAAGCTTGACAACAAATCTAATATTGTTTCAAACTACTTCCTAGATCTTCAAAAACCACTGAAACAATATGATGCCCATAATCTATTAGGGTGTTGTGACATCATCTTTTGTTACTTGGACCGTGTATTTTTCTAGGCCATTAGTATTAGAGTTTGCCCCCCTAAGGACACTCTAACCCCTATACAAATAGTATCCACCATCATTAGACTTAGTTTTTGCTGAGTTTAATCTGTTACCAAATAGTTTTGCTGCTAGACGGTTTGTTGGATTCTAACTTCATGAGTTTAATTCAGATTTCATAATTGTATTGCGTTTTTTCTTGTTCTTGCATGTGTTCTTTGATTCGCAGGCTAAGATTAGCCTTCTTGCTGAGATCAATCTTGTGTTGCACGGTTGATAACCAGAGGATAAGTGGTGCCTCGTTTGTGGGGTTCAAATCGTATTGATTTGAGGCTAGGTCGATTGTATGTCGCATCTCCACCAAATCAAGAGTTACCACGACCTAACGAAAGATTAAAAACCACGTCCACATCAAGTGATAATCAGACCCTCAGGTATACCTCAGGTTCACATTTATTCTTGTTGCTTTTGCATTCATCCTATCATCCACAGAAAAGCAGCTATAAAAAAATAGATGAGCTGGTTTGCTTTGTTCTAACCATGTTTATCCTTTACATAATTTTGAATTTATGTCTTTAGTTTGTGTTTTAGTTGCTAGTTTTTTGACATATTTTTGCTTTCAGTTGTTTTGCTTCGTTGTTCATCACTTGCATCGTTCAATCTTTTATCCGTGTTCATATCTGTTATCTTACATAAAAAATTTTCCCACCCACCCATTCCTTTTTTTAACCACTAATAATTATGTAGCATCCAAATCACCCATCCATAAGCTTGCGTCACAAAACTATCTACAAATTTTGCACCCAATTTGAAATTCGTATCTGTTTCAGCCTTTCAAAAAATTTGATACAAAGATCCATCATTAAAATAGTTATAACCTTTTGTTTTTGAACTATAAATTAGATATATAAGTATTTTTTGGATATCTACAGAAAATTTTCCAATCTCTCATGATCCTAGATTCAACTATTTCAGATCAGAAGTTTTTATTTTCATGCTCTGAAGTTTTAGATTTTTTCAAAGTCATATCTTTTATCAAATTGATCTGAAATTTTGTCGTGTACCATCTTTTGTGCTTTTGGTTCAGAGAAAATATATAAAATATAAAAAGAAAAATAAAAAATTTTGAACATCATGAGGCCAAAAATTAATCTTTGCTTATTCTTCAAGTGCTGAATAATTTGCGGAGTTCTGGAGCTTTATCGTTTGTGTTGTTACTGCCTTTTGATATCTTCATTTATGTTCTTGTAACATCTAGATTTTTTATATGATTGGGCTAGCAAGTGGAACATAATAATTTGAACACTTATTAAATATTGCTATCTGTTACGTATAAAGTTATGGACCACTAATAAATTTTTAGCCCTCCAAGCTCCGCATATTCACCTCTAGTTAGTACTTTATTCGATCTTGCAATTGCTACACCACTGATTCTAGGTTTCTCTTGCTATTGGTTGCACCATTCTTTGCTTTGCTTTACTAAGATACTTGTAGGAGCTCGGTAAGATATTTCTTTTTGCGAAATTTTCACCACTCATCCCACTGTAGTTGTAAGAAATATTTTGCCATATTTTTTTATGTTATAGGCAATTATAATCATGGAGATGTGTTTATGGTGCATAGAGTTTATATTTGGTCAAATTTAAAATCCTCTTGCATAGTGCAAATAAATGACAAACTAGATGATGAAAATATAAAATATCATATCATGTCATGTTTATCTAGTTTTTCTAAGATAACACGCTTTATGCCATCTCATAAGAATGATAATGACGCTGATCATGCGGATTATTTTAAAAATATATTTTGACAAAAAATTGATCTTGCTGATTTTTATGATAAAAATAGTCTTTGTTATGTTTTACTGTGTAAAGATGCCTTGTTTGCATGTTATGATCTTTCTAACTATTTGTCTGCTCCTGTTACTAACCATTTGCAGAAGTACCTTAATACCCAAGAGGACAAGCCGAGGATGGCTTGCCATCAAGAAGAGAAGAATGATGAGATTATAAGGATCTTTGAGCCACCAAGCGATTGCATTCAAATACCCCCGTGGCGTTCACCTTTTCATGCATATTGCAGGGTATGGGGGAGTCGGATCCTGACAAATGAACTTGAGTCGAGTACGACTCCAAAGCAAGAAAGGGATGATGATGACATCACTCCTTTAGATACACACAACACTGCTCATGTTAGTATTGATAGAACTCTTGCACGACAGTTCAGATTAGAGGTGAGATCGCTCCTAAACACATATCTTCCTTCCTTTGAGAATAGATTGCTATCTAATGACTTTATCATAATTAGAAACATTAGAGAGGGTTAAGGAAAGAATGAAGAATGTCTTAGAGATGCTCAAGACAAATAAGGCACGTCGAATCCCAGAGGAGGTTTAATCGAACTCGGAGTCGAGTTGCCCTCGGGTTTCTGGAGCAGTCCGCACTAAAACGGACGTTTAGGTCGCATACGAGATCCAATTGAGTTGTGTTCTTCTTTGTTTTTGTTTGTGTTCTTCGATTTGCAGGCTGAAATTAGCTTTTTTGGCAAGGTTAATCGTGTGTGCACGGTTGATAACTAGAGGAGAAGTGGAGCTGTGATTGCGAGGTTCGAATCGTGTTGATTGAAGATCGGATTGATTGTGTGTCGCATCTCCACCAAATTGAGAGTTACCACGATCTGACGAAAGATCGAAAACCACGTACACATCAGGACAGCATTTCTTTAGATACATACAACACTTCTCAAATTAGTATTTGATAGAACTCGTGTACGACAGTTAAGATTAGAGGTGAGCTTATTCCTTAATATATTTTCCTTCCTTTGAGAATAGTTTTCTATCTAATAACTTTATTATGATTAGAAACATTGGGAGGAGTAAGGGAAGTTGGAGAATAACTTGGAGATGCACAAGACAAGGAAGGATGTTCAATTCCAAAAGAAGTCTGAATCCAACTCGAGTTCGAGTTCGAGTCGGACTTTAGAAGCAGTTTGCACTAAAATATATGCCCAGGTTGCATATGAACTCCGTTTTGGATATTCTATATATAGATGGAAAGCTAAGAAGACTAGCTTTTCAATTGATCTAATCATGTGCTCAAATACTGTATAGATCTCCAGAAATTATTGAAACAATATGACCTCTAGAATCTGTTAGGGTGCTGTGATACGATCTTTTGGCTCTTGGACCGTGTATTTTTTTAGCCCATAAGTATTAGGGTTTGACCTCTAAGGACACCTTAACCTCTATGTAAAAAGTAGCTGCCATCATTAGACTCAGGTTTTGCTTAGTTTAATCTGTTATCGAACAGTTTCGCTGGTAGATGGTTTGTTGGATCCCAACTTTATGAATTTAATTCAGATTTCGCAATTGATTTGCGTCCTTCTTTATTCTTGCTTGTGTTTTTCAAATTGCAAACTGGGATTAGCCTTCTTAGTTGCACAGTTAATAATCAGAGAAGAAATGTTGCTGCAATTACGGGGTTTGAATCGTGTTGATTTGAGGCCGGATCGATTGTGTGTCGCATCTCCATCAAATCGAGAAATGCTTAGAAAAATGCTTAGGCGCACCTAAGCATGCTTATGCTCTAAGCGGTGGGTCACCACTCGCTTAGCGCCTAATGCTTTTTTCGTGGTGAAAAACTTAGCATTTATTGCAAATATTTTATTTCAAATAATGTAGTTCTACTTGTACTTAGAATAAAATATACATGCAGGGGAATCCAACCATGTAAAGTGAGAAAATGAACCCATATGGAAAGAACCAACCAACTGATGAATCAGAAGCTTCCATGTGGCAAGGATTAAAGATGGAGTCAATTATCAGAGATAAAAATCGTATTTTGAGGTATCTCTAGAGGACCCACGTAGAGAACCCCCAAGGGAGGGACCAATAGGAAACTTGACGCCAAAGTAGCCCACCCAGGACCGGTCGGCCTGGTGTTCGTGCCATTCTCAAAGTGCTCCCATGTGCTGGCTATTTTGAAGTTCCTAAGAAATATTTTGAAGGACTTTCATGGGAACCAAGTAACATCCACCGGCTATTGGAGGCTACAAAGGGGACTCCTCACTTCAACAACCACTCCACTTGGAATTCACTCCCACTCGTAGTTCTTCATAGTCTTTAGTGGTATTAGGCCGGAGAAGTCTCTCCTAGTTCCTAAGTGATATTGGAGAAGTTAGTGAGTATTCTTCTCATGTATGTTTTTCTTTTTGTATTAACTTTTAGCATTCATAAAGATATAGTCTCCTTATACTTTGTCTCCCGTAGTATAGTTGTATTTATCTTTATGGGCAATTTGTTCTTGTTCAATTTATTTATCCATAAGGTTAAGTATAATTATACTATTCTTGAGTATTTATATTGTTATATCAATGCATATTTAAGCTAGTTGATCCATGCCACAGCATCGGTTCAATGTACCTCCGGTGTGCCTTAGTCCTTACTTGCTATCCGAAAGGACTAAAGTGTTGTTCGATAATGTGTATATGGGGTTCAAGTTATTCACCTTCATTGAATGTGGGTGTACCTCAAGGATTGTTAAAGGTAGGTGACGGATGGTGACAATCTCGTGCGTCTTTGTAATCCACCATATTCGGGTACGACGTAGAGCCTATATGATAAGACAATGCCCTTTGGCTTGTTAACCAAAGTCAGAAGGTATCACCCTGGTAGTGTATAGGTGTATGGAACTAAGTCATACACTACAGCTGATTATATCTTGGTATATACTCTTGTGACTAGTTTAGGAAGTAAATATAGAACTTGACTTGCTTGTCTGCATGCCACTAACTTGTATTTAGAGTAGGGTATATTCCAATGTATCTGTCCACTATAGTTACTATCCATATATGCTTACCTCTATCCTAGACTTGGTTATTTTTATATGAGTTGAATACTTTAGTTTTATTCAAAAAAGAAAATACTTGAATTAATCCTTAGCATAAATTTCTCCTAAACTGCTATGTCTTCCTGTGGGATAAATATGATACTCTGAAATACTTCTGGGTGAAATGCTACAATGGTATTTCTATGTGCTTTTGAACTTCTATCTGATTTAGTATTGATTTATCAAGACTACTTGTCTTCCTAGCGGTGATGTAAGTAATCTCCGGATGCAATTTATGACCACAAACCTTTGTTCCCTTTTTTTTTCAAAAAAGTATTGGCACATATACTAAATCACATGTATCACAACCCATCCAGAAATGAACATACACACAGACACACTCGTTCCTATCGCCTCCAAAAGACTAGAGGGTTGATCTTGATCACACCCACGAAGTCACCAAATACATCTTGCTGTCAACGATAATTGTTGCTATTCTCATAATTTTTTATATTATGAACTCCACTTTACTCGCTTCATGTTTGGTCCAATTTATATAGTCCCCTAAACAAAAAATTGATTCATTTTTCCCTCAGATATTTGCCAAACCAGCTTGCTTTTCACCTTTTCTCTCCAATGCAAAGTGGTTTTAATATATATGGACTGAACCACAACTTGACATATGTGTATCATAGGTGACATGCATATGGAAGTTGCAATTAGGACAAACTCTTGGCAACAGATCGATGCGTATGGCTATGTCGTTACGGAGAAGTGGAGAATTTACCGTGAATTCTCAGCCAAGAAAATGATGATGGCTAGCATGGCCTTGTAACGCACATGTACAGTCTAACAGTCAGGACAGCTGCCTTCACATGAACATCAGCAAAACCCCTTCAGTGAAAACTGAACAAGATTGGTAAATTTCAGGGGCCAACTAAAACGATTTTTTGTTCAAGAGATTACCTGGATTTGGACCAGACTTGCAGGGAGTGAAGTGGACTTTTAGTCTTTTATTTTTTGTGTCAGTTGATATACTTTCTCCCCTCTCAGTGAGTCATCAAGCTCCCTGCGCTCCCCGATGACACAAATGGATGATTCATAAAAAAATAACACCTCAACTAATCCATTAAAAAGACACCTCAACTAATTAAATCAGATCAGAGGTACAAATGTGGCACTGCCCAACGGCACTCTTGATTTGGGTCTTACAAAATTATCGCGGTGTTTTCCAAGACTTGTCGTGTAGTAATTCCTTTGTTTTCTTTTTTTTCATAGCCTTGCATGTCACTGAGGGATACACCGGACTGAGTTTGTGATGCGTACATAAACTGCTCTTTGCCACTCCAAGAACAAAAGGACCCCAATATGAAGCCTTTCGCTAGGATTTTTATCCTTGCATCCACAAATCATTTTGGATGGCACTTTTGAACAATAAAGACCACTGCCTTGCGTTGATAAAATATGTTGCATCATGAAGCCCTTTTGCTATGATTTATGTTATGAAATGTTGTTTGGCCTGATTGGTATAATTGGAGGAATATGTTGAAGCGGGCATTGCTTGCTACTTTGGAACAACGAAATTATCAGTATCATAGTGTCAAATCATCTATATATAATATAATTTTTGCAAAAAAAAAATATACACATCATTTTTTGCACCACAAATTTACTACCAAAGTATGTTCTACAAAAGAAAAAAGATAAAGAAGATTTGCAGTCCCTTATTAACATTATAACTGTATTGTGAAAAAGTTTTAGAAACCGCTGCATATTATTAATTTTTTCTGCTATAAAACAATAATTAGTTCGGTAAATTACAACCTTTCTTGCAGTTCCAATTTTTGTTTGAAGTATATATTTCAACTAGACATTCTCTGAATTTTGCTGTACCGTATGTATCTACCAGAGTCTTACAATGCTTCTCCATATTGCAACAAAACTCATAGAATGGCCAAATCTTTGAGTGTTTTTGAATGAAGCAGGAAAAGAGATACCGCTGGATTATGATCCAACAAGTTATTAATTTATTTATTCAGTTCAGCCCCATCGATAACATTTTTCAGAAAGTGCACAATATAACAAACGTGGAACATTTTCTACTTCAGAAAGCAACAGTTCAAATGGAGCTACGTTAACCCATCTTAGAGCTCGTCTTTCACAGTAGCATGTGGTGCTGATTTTGTTGGGTAGGAAGGCTCCATCGCGATGCCACACAGACCATGGGAGCTTGATATACCACGTTGCATCCTGATGTAGCCCCTCTCACCCCAATTTTCACCCCACGAGTTCTTCACTATCCAGTATTTAGTGCCATCCCGAGTTGTACCGTACCCAACTGCAGCAACTCCATGGTCAAGCTCCGTACCACAGCTTCCAGTAAAGACACCCTAAGATGAAACAATTAATTAGAGCAATTGTGAGTGCAATTCTATCTAATCAGGTACAATCTCCAAACTTTTTTTTAATCGTTAAGACGATGCTTACTAGTAACAATTTGAACGAAGCTCCTTGTCCTAATGACAATTTGTCATGTTATGAGTCCCATAGTTTGAACTATTTTTATGGCCTTAGTAAAGTAAGATCTGTGGTGAATATTCAATTGTTTTTTGTTCGTATCGCCTGACAGGTTTTCAGGTGTATCTGTCGCTGAGATCTTCAGGATTTATCCCCTTTTTCATGCTTTTTAAAATTGAACTATCTGCATACTGCATATACTTTCATCAAATACCTCCGAGTAGAACTGGAAATCTTGGCCGCTAGCTTCGATTGCAACTGACACAGGCTGGTTTGCAACGGCTTTCTGGAGAGCATTCTCATCATTGGCTGGCACATCCTTGTAGCCATCTATTGAAACGTCATGGGAGCCTTCCTGCAGCGTGATATTGAGATTTTTTTTTTTCAGTGCATTAAAAGACACAATGCTAATTTCGGAAAGAAGCTCTAAGTTCATGCTTCAGTGTGTCGCTGTATAATCTGTGTAGCTTCACACATTACTTTCTAGCTTCAGTAGTTTACACGTACGCACTTGATATTTATGATAACCTTGAAGTTTAAACAAAACACTATGAAAGCATAAAATTAAAAAAATTTGTTAATTTTAAGAAAGACATTTTCAACCCGAAAACCAGTTTAATAAAGCAGATTCTGAGGTTGCTTGAACTAAAGCATAGTTGCATGGCAATCAAAATTTGATTCTGGTCTGGCAATTACAAAAAGTCAACTTTTTTTTTTGGGAACTTTTGTGCCACAAATGGAACCGTTAACCGTACCTTGGCCTTGTTACAACTCCTCTGCTCGCCAAGATACGGATAGTTTGACTCGGTGGTGATTCCTCCGTTCTTCTTGATGAACTGGAAGGCGTAATCCATGAGCCCGCCGTTGCAGCCTTGGTTCTCACCGTTGTCGCAATCCATAAGCTCCTGCTCCGAGAGAGACACCAGCTTCCCCGTCCTGATCTTGTTGATGCCCTCCACGGCCGCGACCGTTGAGAACGCCCAGCAGCTCCCTTCACCAATAGTTTTTCATCAACAGAGTTGGCACAGTTTTAATGGATCAAACTTCAAAGGGAAGCAATTAGCACGTACCACACTGGCCTTGGTCCTTGACGCCGGTCACCGCGCCCTTCTGCCGCCAGTCTACCGCTGTCGGCAGTTCCCCAACGTCAGCATACATGAAGTTTCCCTCAGCCCGGCGGCCGCGGCTCAGTGCGCGGTGGTGTCGAATCCTTGAACCAGCGTACGTTCGCCGGAACTCGTCAGTGGTCATATCAGCGAACTTGTTCAACGCCAGCCTGAACGGCCGGTCCTTCTTGTTGGCCTCGTGGATGTACCGCACGTTCTCCTTGAACACGTTGAACCGGTGCTCTCTCTCGTCGTTCAGCAGATCCCCACCTCTTATCACCGTGTAGTGGCTCCGCCACCTCTCGTACAGCCCCCGCAGGCTCTCCTCCGATGCCAGGTCCTTCTCTGTGAACGGGATGCACTGCGTCGGCGAGGCTGCCAGCGCCAGCGCAACCGCCATCGCAAGCAGGAAGAAGCACCTCAACATTGTGGTGTAGTGTAAGTTCAATCTTCACACCAAGTATATGATCGATGATGAAAGCTAGCAATAACATCCGTGTATATATGGACAGAGACGCGTCATTGGAGGAGAGTGTGGCGGAAGCTGGTGGAAGATGATGGGAGGTGAGAGATGGCGGGAAGGAACAGATGAACTTTTTGGAGGTTAGGGACGGATAAGTTTGGTGATAAATGGAAAAGGGTCCCTATTCGCCTGGGAATTAATATTATGTGACGTGCAGGAAGAGGTATTAGTGCAGGGATAAGCTACCAAACCGGCAATGCAGATTGAAATGAAACTCATTATTAACTCTGATTCGGTAAATTCTTTGTAAGGTGCATCATGATCATCACTTGCTACAATTTCAGTGTTCTTGAGGCCTTTGTCTCCGTCGGATTTGACACATATTGTTAACTCTGTTTCGGTTTTGAGGATGGGAATAGGAAGCCTAAAATGATTCAGGGAAAATGCTGTAGAGGTACTTGTGCGGAAAGGAGGTTCAGTTCCAATGCAACAGCTTTCGTTGGATGTATATTCATACACATCAACAGACGGTTGTGAAGATACGTCATAGGAAGAAAGGAACAAGAAATGCAGCTTAAACGGATTTGTCATATATAGGCCAACGTTTGAGCCGCAATACCAATTTGAGACGGCTACTCGTACCCTAACTGGGTAAAATTGTGCACTTATTCCATAAGGGCGTCCCAATGCGTAGAAAAGTGGGCAATAAGCAATCATTGGCACCTGACAAGTCGGTAGTAAACGTTTTGCAAGTCGGTAGTAACAAGGGTCTTTAGCGCCATTCTCCTTGCTTTAATTCGAAGTCAATTTGCTCTCGCTTTCGTGAACTTTGTCTCATTGTCCCTGTTTTTTGAATTTGAGTCATAAAGTTGCCCTAGTTTCTAACTGTGAGTTAACGGTGTTAAAAACTAAACAAAAGGATTATTGTACCTTTACTAATTATTTGCACAAATAGAACTGTTATGTATAAAAAACTAATTTTTTTACCGTTAACCACGTGCAACACAAAAGTTGTGTATAATAAAGGTTGAAAACTTTTTTTTATACTAAAACTGAGAATTTAAACATCAATACTGTCACATTAGAATATGAGAATTTTAATGAAAAGAATGCAGGTATGACATGTTTGAAGCAAGCGTATTAAACAATATAATATACTCTCTCTGTTCTTTAATTGATATCGCCGTTGACTTTAAATTTAACTTTGACCATTCATCTTATTTTTTGATAAATTATATATTTTTTGATATAATTTAATTTATTATTAGAATTATTTGAATCACAACATAAAATTTTACATATTCGAGTAAATTTTTTAAATAAAACAAATAGTTAAAATTGAATTTAAAAGTCGACATTGGCTTAAAAAATAGAGAGAGTATATGTTTGAACAAACAATACAGTACAAGACAAAATACTAGTATTTTTTTTGAGCCTCAAAATACTAGTATTTCACAATATAGTGCTCAGATCGATGACGCAGAACCGTAGTACTATTAGAACTTGGCATCGTGTTCATGCGCAACGATGCTCCGCTCCGCTGACCAACACGCCGTGCCGCTCCCCGTGACACACGCGCGCGAGGCGCTGCACCAGCCGCTCCACGCAAGCACGCGCCAAGCCGCCGCCATGGCCGCTCCCGGCAACGCCCGCACCTTGCCGCAGCATCGGCCGCCCCTCGCGCTGCCTGCGCCATGGCCCTGGTCGCTCCACGCGAAGCCGCGACGCGCACGACTCGGAAGCTCCTCACGCTGCCTGCGCCTTGGCCCTGGCCGCTCCGCGCCAAGCCGTGGCGCGCGCGCCTCGGCTGCTCCCTGCGTCGCTCGCCCCGCGTCGCCGCCCTCGCCGGTTCTGGTGACACGCCCCTGCAGTCGCTCCCCGTGACACCCGCGCCACGCCGCCGCCGCCGCCGCCGCCGGTCTTCGGCTTCCTCGCAGGCACGCCGCCGCCCGCCCCTGCTTAGAGGTTAGGGTTACGAGGGATCGACGAGGAGACTCGCACCGCCAACTGGTATAAAATGTACTAAGGGTACTTTCGTCATTTCCTACATTTTTTTTTTGACGAAAATTTAATGGGATCTAACGGAATGCCAAGATAAGGGTAAACGGAAGCTTCGATTTCGAAATCCGAGGGCAATGACGCAAACTGTAACATTTCAATCTCAAATTAGGGGTATACAGAAAATTATCCCTAGTAACAAAAACCGGGTCTTATAGCTACTACCGGGTAGTAAGAATGAGAATAAATATTTTTTTATTCTATATAGCCTCTTTTATAGCCTCCAAGAAATTTTAAACATTGTGGAGTTTCTACGAACTAAAATCTGCTATACATAGGACCCACGTTTAATACCAAGTCGGTATGAAGCCCTGCGGATGCCCTAAGGGGCATTATGATGCAGGATCCTTTCCATATCAGTCACAAGGTTTATAAAACCGTTTAAAACTCATCAATTTTTACGGTTTTCGACGAAATCAGTTCGGTTTAGTTTTATCGAACCACCGGTTTTTTCAAAAATCTAAATTTTTTTGAAAATTTGAAAAAATTCAGAAAATCAAAAATCGATAAAACTAGTCCATAAACCGATAAAATCGATCGGCGAGTTTTAAAATTTGAAATCTGAAAATGTAAAAACCGAAGAAACCGTGGTTTACTGTAGCAGTTTATTTAAATTTTGAATTTTCGATTTGGAGCGGGTTTTCAATTAGTTTTTTCGATTTTCACGATTTTCGTTAAACTGGTCCCAACCGATTTTAGCGGTTTAAACGAAATCATAAACCTGATCAGCCAGTGACAATGAAAAACAATTCGTAAATCAATGAAAAGGTGAAGAAACAAGATCATATAAAAGAAGGCAGATAGAGCGTAAATCTTGATTACAGTTTATCAACTTTAAAGAAAAGTAAAATATATCTCTTCTTTATTTCTATCTCTATTTTTTATCTATACTTCTTAAAAAGCAAAAGCACAGTTTTTTAATACACTCAGCAAAATATCCCTCACAGAGATGTTATACTACATACACACAGCAAAATACACTCAAAACTATCTTTTTTTTTAAATCTGATAGATCAAATCTCTCCCAAACACTCTTTACAAAATCTAATGGTTAACCTCTTTCGGATCTCCCTTTTTTTCCCACAAAACTATAGTTTGATAAGAAAAAATCTAAACATTTTATTACCTGGCTGGATCACAACAAAAACCATTGTAACTGAAAGTTGTTATCGTCATTGGGCCAAAAACTATTGTAAAAGCTTTGTTGTGATCTGAGGGCCAACTCTTTACTATAGTCACAAATAATATTATTTTGAGAATAATTTGC
>BCLH01000248.1:77822-90125 GCA_001602315.1 Zoysia pacifica
TGTGTTTCAAAAACAGAAGACTGATATCTCTCTTACAATCTATAATATTAATATTATATTATTTAATATTAATATTATGTATATATATTTACCAGTAGTTGTCCTACATGTATTTACCAAATTTTTATTTTTTTAAAGATGTCTGCAGACTATTTGGTTATAAACTTCATAAATGATTGGGATGAAAAAAAATTAGCCAATCATATCCCTATTGAGTATTTTTTTAGTATTTTTATGCATAATATTAAAATAAATATGTAAGATCTGATCGTAAAGCATATTGTTACATCTGCAGAATGAGAATATATTCAAAATTAAATTTCTGCAACAGTTATTAAAGTACCAAGATATATGTACAGGATGAGGATATTAATCTTTTATGGTGATAAATAATAAAAAACTTATAATTTTAATTTTAATATATTATTTTTTAATTTAATATTTTTCTTTCAATTATAGTGTTAGCACAAACATGGGAACTAGTAAGGTCAAAAAGATCGAGAAAACTATTACTGCCGTAATGAAATGCGAGGTGAGTTCGTTAGGTAAGTTCGCAAGAACAGGCGACAGCGGGTACGAAAAATTATGAGGCCTGGTAAGTACTGTGTCCACCGGCGAGAATGTGGATGGGATCAGAGGTCAAGTTGGCGGGTCTTCCATTGAATAAATTATTATTTTCTATTTTCATGGCATTATAATGTTGAGTCTTTGAAAATTATATCTTTTTAAGGTGATTTTTTTCATTTTGGTATCTGAAGTTTTTTTAAGATTTTGAAATTCCGTATCTGATGCAAACTACAACCGTTGGAATTAAGGCTTTGTGTTGTAGTGTGCGATTCATCCCTATCTTCATTTTTTTTTCATCTCCAGTCGATCTGTTTTCTTTCTAGATCTTTCTGTTCTTATTTTTGTTTGAATCTCACAAAGACTTGATGGAAGATCATTTCATAGGTTGATTAGCTTAAAAGGCGTGTAAAAATATGATCTTCAGTTTTCGATGTCTGTTACTAAAGCCTGCTTTGACAGAGCTCTAAGCTCTTGATTCTCAGACAGAATCAAGATCTCTATCAAACACTATTTTTTTAAAAAACAAATTCTTGTTTGATTTTGTGAAGTGATTTTTTGAGATAAACTAAGGGGCTGAGAGCTGAAAAAAATAGCTTCTCCTGATTCTGCGAAGTGATTTTCTGTCTTTGATTCTAAAAGTTTATCTTAGAAAATCAAATAGAATTACTTTCAACCACAGAATCACTTCTAGAGAATCCTTCCATTCACACCATTGTACTCCCCGTTCTAAAATATAAGCATTTTTAGGTTTTAAAATATAAGCATTTTTAGGTTTTGTCAAAGTCAAATTTCTTTAACTTTGACTATTAATAATATTTTGTCATATATAAATTATATTAGTAAGCACGTAAATCTTTATAATAGAAATTATTTAATTTTTATTATTAGTCTAAGCTAAAAGAGTTTGACTTTGACAAAAAATGCTTATATTTTTGAACATAGGCTGTAGATTAGTAATTTTACAGTTTAGCGATGTAGCTCATGGGATTGAATATTTGTATATGCTGTATGTTTGCATCTTAGCTTGTATTCCCCTGGTTTTATATATTGGCACCATTTACTTCTAACATTAAATGTTTGTCTTATTAGAAAATATGACAAATATCATACATTTTTGTTATAATTTACTTTACCATTAATGGTTTTTGAAACACTACTAATAGTTTACACATTTGACATTTTTTAAATAGGATGAATGGTCAAGATGATTTTAAGAGTCAATGGTGTTAATTATATTTTAAAACTGGAGGGAGTAATTATTATTGCTAGGAGCCACCAATGTAAGTTGAGCAGCTGGAGTTGTTGAGGTGCTTATGCAGGTGCAGGCTCACGGTCAAATATGGTTTGGAGGGAAGCCAACGCTACTTCTTGATTGGGGGGCCTGCTACTTATGAAGGTCATCGAAATTAGATAGCTATGAATGGTTGCATTAATTTTCAGTCTTATTTTCTTGATCATACAAACCTTGTTGTGATGTTTGGTCAGAAGGTTTTGCACTGTTAGCTTGTATTGATGTGGCACAGTCTAGTCTTCAATTGTTTATGAGAAATAGGTGTTTGGTTTTCGGCATGAACTGGGATGGGGACCATCCCAAACTTTTTACAAATTTTGGTTTGGAGTCAGAGCCAATATGCTGTATCGACGGTCCAGACAATTTCAGTGGATGGCATCGTCCAGAGAGAACCCGACTGCATGTGGCTTCCTTCAGTAATCTTTTTCTATGATGTATACGTGGTTCTCGATCTTCCGTCAGATTATGATAATTTTGATTTGATGGAGATGTGACACAATTGATTCGGCCTCAAATCAACACAATTCAAACCTCACAATTGTAGCACCATTTCTCTGGTTATCAATCGTGCACACACGATTGACATCGTCAAGAAGGCTAATCTCAGCTTGTGAATCGAAAAACACAAGAAAAACAATGAAAAACGCAACTTAATTGCAAAATTTAAATTAAATCATAAAGTTAGAAAACCAACAAACCGTCAAACGACGAAGCTGTTTGATTACAGATGAAAACTAATCAAAATCCTAATGATGATGGCTACTGATTATATAGATTTTTGGACGATCTTAGAGGCAAAACCTAATACTAATCAAACTTAAAAAGATACACCACCCAAAAGATAGTGTCGCAGCACTCAAGATAGTTTTTAGACATTATCTTGTTTTAACGATTCTTGCTGATTCAGGTTAAACTTGGAGATGAGACTGATGCCGTTGGAAAGGTTATCTTATTAGCTTTTCAACCATATCTAAAATGTCCAAAATAGATCTCGTATGCGATCTGGGCGTCCGTTTTAGTGCGGATTGCTCTAAAACCGAGGGCAACTCAGCTCTGAATTGGATTGACTCTTCTCTCGGGTCAAAAGTGTCATCATCTCCAAATCCTTCTCCATGCTTTTTTTATCCTCTCCAATATCACTAATCATAATAAAATCATTAAGTAGCTATCTATTCTCAAAGGAAGGAAGACATATGTTTGAGAACGAGCTTACTTGTAAATTCAATTATTGTGCACGAGTTATAGTAGGTGAAGAAGCGTTGTATGTATCAATGAAAAGATGTACTCATCATCCTCTACGAGATAAATGGATGGACGGTCCCATCCAACCTTGTTCTACAACTAAACACACATTATTGTTTCTTATTAGTACTTAAACTTTTGTTTTCTTATTTTCTTCTCTCACCATTCTTAAATTGATGTCGCTGTTGATTTCTAACATCAAATTTGACTATTTGTCTTATTCAAAAAATTAATTCAAATGTGTAAAATTTTAATTTGTGATTTAGGTAACTCTAATGATAAATCAAATTATAACAAAAAATATCATATTTATCAAAAAATTTTGAATAAAATAAATGGTCAATTATTTTAAAAGTCAATGGCAATATCAATTTAAGAATGGAGGGAGTATTTGTTTTTTGTGAAATGATTAACATTATCAATTTAAGTTGGTTTAGCAATTCATAATTGTATTAACATGACAGCTCGAGACGCACTTGTTTTTTAGTAATCCATAAATCTTTGTTGCCCTCCTGTTATATTTGACAAGTCGCCTTCTTGTGTTACATCGGTATTTTTATATAGTACATGCAGCCACGAAGATGCTAATTTTTTGCCAAGAAAGTCTTCACCCATGGAGTGCTACTGTTATCTCCATCTCCACCTCCATCCATCTATTCACATCCATCCTTTAAAAAGCAGAGTCAGTTTTTTCTAGGTACACATGAGAAATCACCCCCAAATGTCTCCTACATAAAGGAATTATACCACATGTACACAATTAATTGCTCCCAAACTTATCACTGTCAAATATAACAGATAGAAAACTTCCTAAACACCTCATTGGAATCTAATGGCTGAGTTGTTCCAGATCTCCCACAAAATATAGGCACGTCCAACCAGAATTTGTTGGAATAAAAAAAATTCTGTTACCCCCTCTGTCCGACGTCCTGAGAATCAAAATCCATCCAACGTTCTCGACTCCCAAAATGTGATCTCCGCCCAGCCCCTCCCTCCTGTGAGCTCCACCCTCCAACCTCCCGCGAGTTCCGCCCACACCCACTACTAGAATTTGCATGTTTGCCTTGGGACGAAAAAAGTTAGGGAAAGGATGAAAAACTGTAGGGAACATATTTCCCTAGTAACTCCCCTAGGGAATGTTTCCGACGGAGAAATTCAACGGGAAAGAGAGATTACCCTATGGGTCTACGATGGAAATCATATGGAACCATTCTTCCCTAGGAAGTTAGTTGCAGGGAAAAGACTGTGGGATCCAGATAAAAAATTAAAAGATCAGGCACGCAGCCTGCTGCCATCCACCGGCCCCGGCGCTGTGCTCAGCACCCAATATCGCAGCTGCTCACCGGACTTGCTGTCGCCTGAAAACTCCTCACCAGACTTGCTGTCACGTGGCTGCCGTTGCTCCTCCGCTGCACACTGCGCACAACTGCTCTTTGCTGCTCGCAGCGCGCCACCGCACCTCCACTACACACGGCGGGCCGTCTGTTGATCCTCCGCGCTCGCCGCGCTTCCGCTTTACACTGCCCGCCGCCTATCCTCCCTCGCCCCGTCGCTATCACCTATCCTACCATGGCTCGACGTGCCGTCGCCTTGGCTCACAGCCTGCCCTGCCTTGCCCCACCACCTTCACCTGCCCTGCTTCGCCCTGTCGCCTCCATGGCTCACCGCTGCACCCCGCCTTAGGGAAGCTGCACTGCCCCATGCCTTGCTCTGCCATGGCCTGATGCCACGGCACATCGCCATGGCCTGATGCGCTGCCCTATCACTGTGAGAGAGATGGGTGAGTAAAGAGAAAAGAAAGAGAAAGGAGCGAGGATGACTGAGAGTGAGAGATGGGTGAAATAAAGAGAAAATAAAGAGAAAGGAGCAAGGAGAGAGATTGGAGGGATTTGAAATGGCTGGCGTGAACTTCTCGCTAGGAACTAAAGATCTCATAGGGAAAGACTTTACCCTAGGAATCCAACTAAATTTGTAGAGAAAGAGACTTTTCCCTACGAAGCTTGAAAGCCCTAGGGAAAGTTTAGGATTTCCATAGGGTCCAGTAAAAACCCTAGGGAACAAAATTTTTTCCTAGGAAAATATGTCGATTCTAGTAGTGACTCCTCCTCTCCCATGATGATGACTACTGTCGGGATCATGTAACCCGGGTACTAACAGCCCCAGGATAAATACAAAAGCCTAGCTACGAACCGCGGCCCACGGCTGGGTCGAGTCACGACTCACGAGGACTTCATCACGTCAAGCCCAGATCATCCGAAGACACCATCTGGCTCCCGATGGCCAGATCCGCCTGAAGAACCGACCCGACCACCCGAGGGTCGATGCCGGATGACGAAGAAGTTCGGCCGACCGAGGGTCAGGAAATCACCTTACGCATCCGACTTTAGGGTTGGTCACTGCCTCGACAACCAACCCCTGACAAACACAGAGATTCTTGACATTGTGCAACAGTTGAAAAAGCTACTTTTTTCTCCTCTAGCGCTGGACAAAGGATGAACAAAGGATGTTGACATGATGATCTAGCGCCAGAGGACGCCAGAGAATAAACCTCAAGATGTCGCAGTCTCACCCGTGAGGAGGCGCTCAGTTTCATAGGCTCCAAGGCTTGTAACCCCGGTCTGACCCTATATAAGAGAGCACCGGGGCTTTAGACGACCTGTTGACACAGAACACACACATTCCACACACGCATTCTAGGGTTCTTGCTCGCACATGGACTCTACCGCCATTGTAACCCCTTTTCGAGCTTATACAATCCACTTTCTCCCCTGGATGTAGGGTATTACACCTCCGTAGTGACCCGAGCCAGGTCAAATCTCTGAGTCTTTCGTAGATTAGGCCATATCGGCAAGAAGGGCGCATGAATCCCTCTCCGTATACATAAGTTCTACTGTGCCGGTAAACGAAACACCGACAACTACGAAGACCACCATAAACTTCACGGCGGTCACCACACCGCTCTATGTCGGTGCAGCATGTCATCGTAAGGTCGACGTGCACTGGGCACACCTTTTTGGCCTCGTCGTTTTCACCAGGGTGCTCTGCCTCATGCAGGGTCAGTGCTCATGTGCTCTACTTGGGGCGGTACCGCCGGATGCACGACTGCCGTTGGCTTTCAAATCATCGGATCGATGATTGACTCCAAGTCTCGGATCTGTCCTGCCCTGCCCAAATCAGCCCTATACTTGAGGGCCGAGCTCAGCTCGGCTGGCAAAACTGGCTCGTTGCAAGCGAGCCCGCCCGTGTTCAAGTGTGGCTCAAAGCAGGTGCTCACTGGGGTTTGTCCCCATTTTCCAGGATTTATTCCTGGTAGCTCTTGCCTCATGTGCCACAATAGGAGTGTGACGTCCTTGTCACACAACAAAAGTCAGTGGGTGACTTTGTGTACTTGTCAACCGTGTGCTCCATGCTCAATAGTCTAGTTGTAGGTCTAGCTTACGTATTAGGGGTGTGTGTGAGCCTGTTCGTGCATGTGGTGTTAGTTTATATGTAAGTTCAGATACTACAGCCTGTAATCAAAGTTTGAGGCAATAAAAAAAATCAGCCCTATACTCCATCCCGCCTCTCGCCCTCTCCATAGGCCATCACTCTATGGATCCCATAGCAGCAGTGCTGGAGGGCGACAGGCCGTTGCCGTGGCTGTCTCCAACCACATCTGCAAGATGTTCTGCTCTGAAATCTGAAGCACATAGTGTGTGTAAAATGGCAAATTCTAAATGACAAGTTAACATGCATAAGTCATCCTCATGAGCATCATTTAGCAGCATTGCATGATCATGTCATTTCAAAATTTCAAAATTCAAATTTGAATTAATTTAAACTGATGCTTGTGAAGAAACTCAAAAATTTTGAATAAAGCTTGACCCAATAAAATATTTGTGATGAGCACCCTTGATTCCTTGAAGTTACATAATTTTTACTGAATTTTTAGGTGATGTCTTGATACCTTCAAAATTCAAATAATCCTTGAAACTGTCAACTTTGATGCATTTTCATTTGAATTCTTGTCTCCTTTTGATGTGTTTCTAGTTGTAATTCTATCAGCCAAAAAATCTATAAAAATTGTCAAGGTTTAGAACCTATTCAGATTTGGAATCAAAGAGGAGAGAAAGTTTAGCGTGAGACAAAATAGAATAGGGCTACAGCACCACCTATCATTGTCTTGCCTCTCTTCTTCCTCCATATAGGGTACAGAAAAGGGAAGCCACATGCACTATGTAGTGGCAGAACTGAACGGGAAATTTAGGTGGCTGTCAATCCATTTTCCATCGTAGCCTGCAACATCTCCAGTGAGGGTGACCCTAAGCTTAGGCGGTTCACTGCTAGATGAAGCTAGTCAGATGAGATCATGTCTCTTACTCCTCCACAACTCCAGAACCTCCATCTGGTGGAGATCGCACCATGAGGCGCACGTTAGTTGCGGGTAGATTCTTTTTTAATTGCTGAATGGGCCGAAAACTCTCAAAATGAAGTATATCCCTCTCCATCTCTACAAGAAAATGCTTTTTGTCACCAATGTAATTGGTCGTTATATGTCCAATGTTACTCACTATAAATATTTTGTAAAGAAAAGCCTTGGTCAATTTTTGGTGACTAAAAACTTATCATTGTATGTATATAATAAATCATTTTGGATATGGGCACAAGATTTAAGAAGAGTGAATATGGTGGGATGTGCAGAAAACGAAGGGAGATAGAAATGAGAAGTATTGGGAACCCTTAGTAACTAATGATCATAAATATTGGTCGCTAAGAATGTATGTTCAAATAAAAATAAAATCTTCAACAATATTTATGACCAAATTTCTTGATCACTAAAGCAGTGAAAACTCTATTTTCTTGTAATGCATCTTATATTATTAGTAGGATAAGTAAATTAGAGGGGGCCAACTAGAGAGTCCTACGAAGAATTTCAAAAGTTACAGGGGCCATGGCCCCTGCCCGCTCCCCACAGTTTCACCTTTGGCCCCATGGCATGGCATCACCACCTCCACCCTGTTTGCATGCCATTGGTCTGTTTGGACCTCCACTCACTGTCCCATGGCCCCCACCATCGTCCCCATCGAGTTTCCCATCCAAACAAGCCACAAAACTACCATGTCACCTCCCTTCTCTCTCTCCCCCTTCCCTCCAATGTTTTCCTCAAGACCACGGTAGCAAGAGGTAAGGCTATTTCTGTTGCCCTTGTCATCGGAAATCAAAGGAGAAGACTTTCCTAAGCTTTCCTAAGCCATCCTCTGGTTGAATCAGTGCTAGAGAAGCACTGGAGCTGTCGATCTACCTCAACTCCAGCTCCACCATTGTTGAATCTTTACCTCAAGACTTTCTCAATCTTTTCCACTTATTTATTCGATCTCTTTCTCTTGGTCAATCGGTCTCCATATGTGAGCTTAAAAAGCATCCATGGCTTCTCCCAACATTGTTATTCATCCTTGAGGAAACTTGTTGCATGTCACTTTTAGTACCTCAAATGAAGTCGTAAGTTATGTTTAGCCTCACATCCTTTCCATTCATCGCTAAGGAATTCATCACTAAGGAAATCATCCCCAATTTCCTTGACTATATCCATGGTTCAAGCCCGAACAAGTTTGGCTAGGCTGGTCAAGTACAAGCGGTACCTCTCACATGCTCTCTAGAGTCTGAACGAGCCATTCGGACAAGTCTGGAGTGCCAGAGACCTGGACATGTCCAGCCTCCTCGAACTATTCCAACCCTGCCGGCTTGCAAAATTCATAAAACAAATCATTTGAGCTTTGATGTTTGTGAAACATGTTGCTTTGATTCATATCTTAGTTCTACATGTTAAAAATATGATCAATCCCAAAATCCACTCAAAAAAATTTGCTCATATCCTAATGAAATATAATTCAATTCAATTTTTCTTTTACATTGCAATCATGGCTCACTGAATTTCTTGCCTACCAACTTTTATGACATTTGCACCTCATTTCATACTATTTTCATAACATTTATTCAGTGCATCTTCTTATGTTGAGAAGGCGAGCAACCAAAGGGTGACATGGTCCGGAGGGTGCAGTGGAGCAAGAGTTTGAGAGCGAAGAACCTACAAGTCAATGCAAGCATCCATCATGCGTTAACCCTTTTGGATGAGTCATTTAAACAATTGTTCTTGTGTCGAGTAATATCATTGCATTAGTTGCGCATTAGGCAAGTTTGTTGATATCCTAAATATTGCATTACCCTTTTTTAGTTTTTTTATCATCCTACATTTTTGATGAGTTGGGTAACACTACTAGAATCGACAAGTTTACTGTTGGTGTTCATTACATCATCCCTAGGATGACATAAATACAGGCCTTGGTAAAATCATATAAAATCAAAGGGACTCCAAAAGCGCACAAAATTACCATTGTTGCATTTTACCTTGGACTATACTGGAGTATCGTATTTATCCTAAAGGAAGGTATAGGTAGTACTTATGTGGACTTTCTAAGGACTAATTCAAGTCTATCTCACTCGTATTGAAATAACTAGGTTTGAATAGGGGTAAGTGTATATGATAGGGATAGTGGACACATACATTGGACTACTCTACTCTAGATACAAATTAGTGGCAGGCATACAGAAACAAGATGTTGCGTGAATGAGAAGACAAAAGGAGAGAAATAGGTGCCCAAGGAAAAGGGGAGTTATCTAGATAAGTGGAAGGTATGTGTTTTTTAAAATCATGTGATTCATTTTCTTATTTCCTTTCCATGATGTTTGCAAAATGTGCTTCATTCTCATCTTCGTAGATCATCTCGTTTGTGCATACTTGTCATCGATCACCAAAAGAGGGGGATTATAAGCTTCATGACATTGAAGTGTTATAAACCCTTAGAAGGTATGAACTGTTTTGGTGATTGAATGGAAACCAGATAACCCGTGTGGTTGTAGATGCCACCAACATTATCATTACATCAACAAGGAGGGCTTCCTTGATGGTTGGCATGGTTGATTCCTAGAAGAGGCGTTTCAGTTGAAGTTCGATCAAGGCTAAGGATGAGAGATCCAGGTGTGGCTTAGTTTTGTTAAACCATGAGTCCATAGGAAAACTGGTACTAATAAGAGGGGTCAAGCCAATATCTCTTTGGGTCATAGAACTGTTAGGAGGTTTGAGTGCTCTAGGAATCTCAGATACACTTGAGTAGCAGAGGAGGTAGTTTGTATGAAGCTGGAAACAAGAGGGAATCAAGGGCTCCAAATTTCAGCTTCAGAAGGAGTCACCAGGCATTCTGGTGAGCCAGAAGATCTAAATACAGAGATGATATTTTCTGAAACCTAAAGAAGAGTCACCGAATAGTCCAGTGAGGTTAGTGACTAGATAGTCCTGTGTCTATTAAGATGAAGTCCAAAGAAGGTATCTCGATAAATTCAAAAGAGTTGTCTTGACCACAGAGAATTATTATGATAGTGATGAGGACATCACTCCTTTATATACATACAAGACTCATCAAATTAGTATTGATGAAATTCATGAACGACAGTTGAGATTAGAGGTGAGCTCATTCCTAAACACATGACTTCCTTTCTTTGAGAATATATTGCTACATAATGATTTTATCATGATTAGAAACATTAGAGAGGGTTAAGAGAAGCATAAAAAAGGACTTGGAGATGCTCAAGATTAGCAAGGCATGTTTAGCCTTGGAGGTGATGTGTATGTGGTTTCTGATCTTCTGTCAAGTCATGGTAACTCTCGATTTGGTGGAGATGCGACATACAATCGATCGAGTCTCAAATCAACACGATTCGAACCCTTCAATCGCAGCACCACTTCTCTTCTGGTTATCAACCATGCAACACACAATTGACCTCACCAAAAAGGCTAATCCTAGCCTGCGAATCGAAGAACACAAGCAAGAACAATGTAGAATGCAACTCAATTGCGAAATCTGAGTTAATCTTACGAAATTGGAATCTAACAAACCATCAAACGGCGAAATTGTTTGATAGCAGATGAAAACTAATAAAAACCTATCTCTAATGATGGCGGCTACTGCTTATATAGAGGTTAGGATGCCTTTAAGGGGAAACCCTGATACTAATGGGCCTAGAAAAAAAAATGGCCCAAAGGCCTAAAGATAGTGTCGCAGCAGTAGTCGGTTTCTGGATGTCAAATTGTTTTAATGATTCCTGCTGACTTCAGTTGAGTTTAGAGATGAGACCAGTGCCGTTGGAAATTTTATCTTCTTAGCTTTCTATCCATATCTAGAACGTCCATAACGGAGCTCGTATGCGACCGAGGCATCCATTTTAGTGCAGGATGCTCCTGGAGTCTAATTCGGACTCGAACCCGAGTTGGATTGGATATCCTTTGGGGTTGAACATGTCTTGCTGATCTTGAGCATCTCCAAGTCCTTTTTCATGCTCCCCTTAACTATGTCCAATGTTCCTAATCATGATAAAGTCATGTGTTTAGGAACGAGCTCTGCTCTAATCGCAACTGTCGTGCACGAGTTTTATTAATACTAATTTGAGGAATGTCATGTGTATCTAAAGTAGTGATGTCCTCATCATTCTCCCCTTCTTGTTTTTGAGTCGTTCTCGACTCAAGTTCATTGTCAGGACCTCGAATCCACCGTGCCGTGCAATTTATTCTCCCCTTCTTGATGGAAAGCCACTCTCAGTTTGCTCCCTTGGGTATCATGATACTCCTGCAAATGGTTAGTAATAAGAGCGAACAAATAGCTAGAAAGATCATGACATGTAAACAAGTCATCTTTGCATACTAAAGCATCACATGGAGTATTTTTATCATAAAACTCAGTAAGATCAACTTCTGCCAAAATATATTTTTGAAATAATCCTGATCAACATCATTATCATTCTTATGAGAAGTTACAAAGTGTATTGTCTTAGAAAAACTAGATAAAAATGACATGGCATAACATTTTGTATTTCCATCATCTAGTTTGTCATTTATTTTCACCATGCAAGAGTATTTCAAATTTGAGCAAATATATAAACTCTATGCACCATAAACACACCTCTATGATCATAGTTGTCTGTAACATAAAAATGTGTTCTAGTTAACAAAGACAATTTAGGTTTAGAAAATATCATCCTCTTTATAGTGGCAAGGTCACAAAAAGAATCATATCCAATATAATCCACAATTTTTGGAGAAGATAGCAATTTCAGTTCATCATTGTCACATGTAATGGGAGTTAAATGTTCAATTTCAACACTAGTAAATGGAT
>BCLH01000248.1:90319-127791 GCA_001602315.1 Zoysia pacifica
TAAAATTTTAGCATCACTCCATGTTCGAAGATATTTTTTAGTTATACGTAAACATTGCCACCATGTTAAAGCACTATCAACTAATGCACTAGCAACATTCAAAAGCTTTCTTCTTTCACACATACGACATTGTCCAAATAGATTATCCATTTCCTTTTCTCAAGCAATATATTTAATAGAATCTAAACCATCATATAAAGGAAGAGATGAAAGAATATAATTACTTGTGGAAGGAGATGATGTAGCAATAGTCTAAAGCTCATGCGTCTTTTTATTACGTGCAATATCTCTTTGAGATGGATTACATATCTCAAGACTTGACAACATATTGTCCACAAACTCATTGTATTTTTTAAAGTTTGCATTGATATTATCAAGGACTCTTTGCAAAGCACTATTCACTTTGTATTTACCTTCTTTTCTTCCTGTTATGGTTAGAAAAATAGCACATGGACAGGACAAAATATTATTCTTGCAACTACTGTGAGATGAGTGGTGAAAATTTCGCAAAATGAAATGCCTTACCAAGCTCTTGCAAGAATCTTATCAAAGCAAAGCAAAGGATGGTGCATCCAGTGGCAGGAGAAACCAGTGAGTCATAATTCCACAATTGCAAGGTCAAATATAATGCTGATCCGAGGTGGATATGTAGAGCTTGGAGGGCTGACAATTTATTAGTGAAATACAATTCTATAACAGATGGTACAGAAAATCCATATGTTACAAAATCTATAACTAATGCACTAGCAACATTGAATAACTGTTCTAAGTATTATGTTTTAGTTGTTGGCTAAATGTTATAAAAAATCCATATGTTACAAAAATTTGAATGAAAATATCAAAGGGCAACAACAACACAAACGACAAGGCTAAAAAAATTAGCAAACTGTTCCACACTTGAAAAATCAATAATTGTCGGCTTCTTGATCTTCAATTTTTTATTTTATTTTTCTGTTATTTTTTGCTGAACCAAAAGCACAAAAGATGGTACACGAATAAATTTCAGATTAATATGATAAAAGATGTGGCCTAGAGAAAATCTCGAATTTCTGTTAAATTTGTTCTGAACCTTTGGAGCACAAGAAATAAACTTTTGATCTGAAATTGTTGAATCTAGTATCGGAAGTGGATGTCAAATTTTCTGTAGATATCCAAAAAGTACTTATATGTCTAATTTGAAGCCAGAAACAAAAGTTATGACTATTTTAATGATAGACCTCCGTATTAGATATCTGGTAAAGGTAGAAAAGAGTTTTAGATTGGAAATTGGGTGCAAATTTTGTAGATGATTTTCTGGAGGAAGCTTATGGATGGATAATTTGGATGTTAGGGATCTGTTAGTGATTGAAACAAGGGATAGATGAGTGGGAAACATGTTTTATGCAATATAACAGATATAAACATGGATAACAGATTGAATGATGCAAATGATAAAGAAAAAAAACTGGATGTAAAAAGATTTCAAAATCCAGCACCAAAAACACAAACTAAGGACGCAAATTCAATTCTATGAACTCTGAAATAAAATTATACATCGGCTAAACACGGCTTGGACAGGGGAACATTAGTGATCTATTATTTTTTTTGTATTGCAGCTTTTCTGTGGACGACAAGGTGAATGAAAATTTAACAAAGATAGATGTGAACGTGATAGTATACCTGAAGCTCCGATTACTATTTGATATATATGTGATTCTTGATCTTCCCTGAACATGATTCAAACCCCACAATCGTAGCACCACTTCTCCTCTGGTTATCAACCATGCAATACATGCTTGACTTCATCAAGAAAGGCTAATCCGTAACGCCCTAAAATTTTAAAACAAATTATAAAGGCCAAAATTACATCCTAAAATTTTCTTTTCTCTCTCTCTCTCTCCCTCTAAAACCTAGCTAATTCTTTTTCAAAAACAAAATTCACTAAATAAGACACAGTGAGAATTCAAATTTTATAAATCATATAAAATTTGGGATTTAATAGTGGTTGATTTTCTTTTCTTGTCTTCTTTCCCTTTTTCTCTTATTTTTTTTTCTCTGATGTTTGAAGTGGTTCTGGATACCCTATACCTGAACTACTCCCAAAATTCCAATCTTAGAAATTCAAATTCACGGAAGTTTGAATTTCTGCACCCTGGGCTGCACTTCCCTTTTTCCCCTCCCAGCCCGCCCAACCTTCCCTTTTCCTTCTCTACTGCATCTGGGCTGTTTTCCCTTTCTCTCCCTGCCGGCCCAGCCAACTTCTCCTTTTCTTTCCCCGCCACCGCGCCTGGGGCCGCTCTGCTCCCTTTCTCTCCTTGCTGGCCCAAGCCCACGCGCGCCCTCCTTCTTCCTCCAGCGCGGACACGCTAGCGCCATGGCCAATGGCTGCGCGAGCTTCTGCTCAGCGTGTCCCCCAGCGCCATTACTCCCCGCCCTCTGACTCGATCTTCGGGGATACTCGCGGGCCGACCAAGCTCAGGACCGCAGAGTATCTTGGGCATTATCACCCAAATCCTAGCGCTGCGCCTCGCTCGCCAATCCTGCTCGCCGCCCGACCTTATCTCGCCGCGCCCAATCCCTCAAGGCGCAGCGCCATCATGCCATTTTTCAGCGCCGCGCACGCCGCCGCGACAGCCGGGAGCTCCGGCCAGGAGGCCCACCGCGCAGCTTCATAGCGAGCTCTTGGGCAGCCCGCCGTCCCTGCCAACCCGCTGAACCCACCAATTTCACGTGTTTCCGATGCCGCCTGCCCCAGCACTGAGCCGCCGCACTGCATTGACGTCGCCCCGCCATTGCCGCCGGCCTCCGGCCAGGACGAGCGATTATAAAAGGTGGCAAACCCCTCCTAGGGCTCCGCATGCGCCTCTGACCCTGCAATGTTAAGCCCTGTCGCCAATTCCTCTTGACCGCGCCTCCTTCCCCAACTCTGGCCGCCGTGACCTCACCGAGGAATTTCACCTCACCAGCCACCAAACCACTCAATTGGCTAGCCCATGAGCATCCTCGAGACCTGTGGAGCCTCCCTGACCTTCGGTCATAGGCCGCCGTCCACCGTGCCGGCTTGGGGACGTGCGCCCCCTTGGCGCTGCCGTGCCCTCTCGCGGCCGGTGGGCCGTGAACCGCCTCCGGCCAGGGGGAAAGGCCTAGGAGTGTCACCATGATGTCGTGGTGGTCACACGCTTGGTTCGGGTGGCTCATACCTGACCGAGCCGTGGGCTCACAGAGCCTCGCCGCGGACCCTGTTCTGGCTCACTGCCGCGGCCGTGACATACGCAACCCGCCACGCCACACCGCCTATTAGCTCCACAGCACGCGCACGCACATTTTACACCCACTGAACTGGTCCACCTTGGCCCGCGGCGGAGGCGAGGAAAGCTCGTTGATTCCAGCTGCCACTGGTGCTCAGGGCCTCTTTGCGAGAGCCGCCATGAATGAGGAACGGGGAGCGCGCCTCTTACGAGCCTTCCGGCCGCCGACAGTGAAGCACCGGCAAGGATTGGCCGGAGCGCCGCCGCACGGCTCTATCCCGAGCCGTCGGCCGGCTGTGCCTAACGGCACCCGACCGGTGGGCCCCCATGGCCCACTTGGTGGCCTCACCCGGCCATCAGGACCCGTTCGTCAGCCCCACGCACACGATCGCTACACCGCACGTAGACTCGGTCCAGTGAAGCATAACCCCACACCCTGAGCATAGACCCGGTTTACGTGGACCATGCTCACAAACCCGTGAGCCAAGTTCACGGCTCACGGCACACCAGAGCGCTCTCACACTGACATCGGGGGCCCATGCCTCAGCCACACAAGGCAAAACGCTACGGCTACCCAAACCAGTGCACATGAAAAGTTATTCTAGAACTTTTCCAGTACAAGAAAAACTCCCAAAAATCCCAGAAAAATCCCATTTTCGAGTAGCACCCTCACACTATGAAAAATTTATACTTAGCCCAGTTATTTTAGCAGTTCCGACAGCCTCTTTTAGAAATTTCAGATCAGCCCCTTGCTGAAATTCTGGAAAATTTCAGAAAAGCCCCTAGAACTCGTTTTTAGCATAAAACACACATACGAGCTCCGTTTTCAATGATCTTTGAACCTACAGAATCATTGTCACAAGCTCCACACCCTGAAACATACCAAATATCCAGAACCCTTGTTTGTTTTCTTTATTTATAGAATTTATTTACAGCTTTGCGATAGACTTATTGTTTTATGTAACGTGTTGCCGACGAGGAGCTTGGCGAGGAGGAGCCCAAGGACCCGGACCACGAGGAGGAGCCCGAGGACGCTTTCGAAGGCAAGCTCTAACACACCCTTTGATCATGTTTACCCTATATTTCGCAATGCAACCATTAGAGCCCAGATATTGATTGCTTGCATGATATGTTATCTATGTTTAAAATCATTGCTTAGTTATATGACCTACGTTGCTAGTATCTTTTTATTAATGTCAGTTACTTGTCATTAATACTATTATATGCCTTGATTATCCATTGTCGACGCCTCCTTGTTAAACATAGAAATTCCTTTATTAATTATTTTAATGACCGAAAAGTTGCCTTGATTACTAGTATGCTTAGGACCCCTCGTGATGCTTTGACATCACCACACCATACATTATTACTTTACAAAAAATGCGTAAAATGTAGTTTGGTGGTGTGAGTTCAAATATAGTGGGGTTGGTATTAGTGGAACTCGTGGCTAGGTGAAGAGGGGAGGTTCTGGCTGTGGAGCGAGGCTCACAAAAGGTGTTGATGCTAGTGAATCTGTGTGATAGGTGTTGCTCTTCGGTGTAGTCCACCTGCCGTGGACGAGTGCATTGTCCCTGCCATATAAGGACTGGTTCGTTGGATGCTCAACTTAGTGATTCCCATGCAACCACAGAACCTATCTTGGGCAGGACTTGGTCCATCACTTGAGACTATCATATCGAGCCGCTAGGAGGTCAGTAGGACACAAGACAGGAAGCGGACGTGAGTTGCTCGCGGTTTGGTCTTCGATAGAAGTGATAGCCCGCATCATGGGACTGTATTTTCCCATAGATAAAGCCCTTGGTTTATGTGATCACCTTGTGACAAAGGGACCAAGAAAAGACGTGAATGTAGTTCTCACGATCCGGCTCCGAGAAAGCACTAATCGCATCATTGAGGCCTGAAAAACCTCGAGCGATGGCCCTAGGACTCCTGGGTGGATTTATGAAAAGCTTAGGTTTGACGGGCCGAACGCTATGTGACCTCTGTCGTGCAAGATATCATAGCTCGTGGGAAAAGTGTACAACCTCTGTAGACTATAAAATCCTTCCGGAATGGTCGTTGCTATGGTTATGGCACGCAAATGCTTTCGGTTCTCAATGATTAGTTTGCATGCCGTTCCTTGACTACAGTGAGTGGGCGTGGTGGCCCATGTTTTTTTTGGAAAGTGATGGTGGTGTGCCGAGGGATGGTACAGAAGCGTACTTGTGCCCTACTTAAAACGTGGGTACTGACGGGATGGATTCTATTCTCCTTGAGGACCATCCCCACTAAAATATGAACAAGCGAATGTTTTAGTCCCTCTCCTTTGCAAATCTTCTATAGTAAGCCCTGCATAAAACTTGCTTTCGCAACTATAGCCCTAAATGGCATCCATTGCTACAACCATATTGCATAACTCCACCCTTGCTAAAGTTAGAGCTTGTTGTGTATCTTTTGTACTCACCCTTGCCGCAAATGTTCAGATGGAGAAGAAGAAGAGGTGGACGCCGATGGTGATGTGTAGACGTCTCGTTCTTCACTCGAGTTGCCTGTGGTGTTTTAGTAGTGCTTTTGTTTAAGTATGATGTGATGCTTTCCAGGATGCTCCATTCGTCCTGATGATTGTAAGCTAAGACTATGTTTTAGTAGTGCTTTTGTTTAAGTATGATGTGATGCTTTCCGGGATGCTCCATTCGTCCTGATGATTGTAAGCTAAGACTATGCTTTGTAAGACCTATTTGGGATGATTCCTGTAATAATTATTGTACGAGTTATGATTACCGCTATGTTTGTGTGTACTAACTACTGATCTAGGGATTGATATGGAGATCACATGATATCCCACAAAGGGGGTATGGCAGAGTGGCATCGGAGCTGTACTTGATCATATAGGACGAGACCTTAGGACTATAGCTAGACTGTCGCTATATTTTGAGTACAAACTATTTTATAAAATTCTGCTTGTTAGGATTCTTGCTCTCTTCTTACTTGCTGCTATTATAAAACTGTTTTCTCACTTGATTTTGTTTACCATCTCTTTTGACGCTGCTGGTTGGTTCCACATGGGCACCGACGGGGCCGAGGCTATCCTGGGTTTCCCGCGATGCTAGTGCGTACCCTGTCACTCTTCGGACTTTCACCGGTGATTCACTACCGTTGGAGGTACGCTGTTCAGAGTACTATTCTGAGGTGCCAGATGCAGGTGTGCATCTACCCGCCGCCGGTGATAGCCTACACCCGTTCGGTGGTGCTCTTCTACACCGGTGCCACCTTTGACGACACTGTCCAGCAACCTCGCGAGAGACACTTCAGACCTACTGCTCCGCGGGACTGCCGTACACTGGGACTACTCCAATTCGGTACTTTCCAGTACTGGACTCGAGTAGCTTGGTGTGGAGACACCGTGTGGGTACCCCGACAAGGCCCACCAGGACTGTGGAGAGTGCTACTCTCCAGGAGACAGGTCTCTACTTGGTTTGCCTGGACTACCTTTGTGATAGCTACTAGGTGATGTGTAGAGACGAGACCTTTCGTGCTCACCACGCCGAGACTGAGGCTACAAGCCTCCGAGCCCAGCTTGACACCGTTCGCACTGAGCTCGCCTCAGTAAAGGTGAGAGAGGACGTCCTGCTACTGAGGCTGGACGGGCTTCGACATGATATCCCAAAAAGGGGTACGACATAATCTTAGCCTGCAAATCAAAGAACGCAAGCAAGAACAAGAAAGAACGCAACTCAATTGCAAATCTAAATTCATCTCACAAAATTGGAATCTAACAAACCGTCAAACATTGAGACTGTTTGATAAGAGATGAAAACTAATCAAAACCTATCTCTAATGATGGAGGCTACTGTTTATATAAAGGTTAGGACGTCCTTAGGGGAAACCCTAATATAAATGGGTCTAGAAAAGATACATGGCTCGAAGGCCTAAGGATTGTGTCGCAGCACCAGAGCAGTTTTTGGACATCATTTTGTTTTAACGATTCATGCTAACTACAGTCGAGTTTGTAGATGAAATCGGTGCCATTGGAAAGGTTATCTTCTTAGCTTTTCATTGTAAGGTTCAAGGACATCGAGAAGGGGTTGAATCGGAGGACTTATAGTACTAATTTCGCTATGAACTAAAACTATAAGACTCGATCGCAACGGAAGCAAACCTAAACAATTCTAATAGGACACCTAACAATGCTAGTGGAATGAGAATAACAACATGCAAGCACTAGCACAATAGCCACCAAGAGGAATCAAAGAACAACCTATCACACTACTCAAACGGTTAGTAAATGCTGTAAGCAAAGAGTGTGAGATATAGAATACTCCGTGATTTTTTTCACGAGGTCTCGGAAGGAAGGCGCCTTCCCCTATTCCTCATTGAACCACTCCCGTTGGAGTCTTGGTTCCTTCCGTCGTTCCCTGAATGATGCTCACAAGGGTACTCTTTACTCTCGAAGTAAAGTCACCAGCGGCTCAGCTGTTGCACACAATACCCAAGCACTAGAGCGAGCCTCCAAGGCTCGTGCGCTCTCTCTTGGTGTCCCTTTTGAGCGAAGGACCCGGAACCGCGTACAAACTTGGCGATGACTTTAACAATCTCCTCAAAAGCTTGATCACAGACTCCTAGCCAATCTAGGCTGCTCACACCAAGATCACTCCTCTCAAGACCTACAAGCTCTAGAAGTGTATGAATGCTCTCTATCACTCTTCTACTAGCACCAAAGATCTCCAATCGTGCAATATGCTCTCTTGGTGGTGTCCCTTGGCCTCTCACAACTTGGCTCCAGCAATTTTGATTAAGGGCACACAGAAAAATGTCCCACTCCACGGTTTAAATAGGCTCTAAGCCCAGAAACAACCGTTGGGACGTGATGTTATAAAGGTGACTGCTTTATGTAATCATCGGATTGTCTCGTGACTAGACCACCGGATTGTTCGGTGACCCTTCTTCCTCCTCGGCCAGGAAAATACCCTCTCTGGAATCCACTCCATAGGACATCGGACTGTCCGGTGACTCTCACTTTTAGATTCCCAAAGACATCATCTCTTGACTTCGTCTTCTAGCTCACCAGATTGTCTGGTCATTGCACCAACGGACTGTCCGCTGACTACTCCACCTCGACTTCAGAGAGCACCTCTCTCTGGTCTGGCTTCTCCAGGGCTCACCGAACTGTCCAGTGACCTCACCGAATTGTCCGATGACTGAAACTTCAGCTGGTCTTAAGCTCTGGTCTTTGACCTCGCTTTCTCTGTCATCTTTAGTGCTTTTTGAGGATCTAAGGAGCATTCAAACCCTCTAACATTTGTATGGCAGCAGACAAATGACTTTACCCTCCTTAATAGTACCGACGTTCCTATGGACTCTCTAGCTAGTGCCTTGGTCCTCCGGCGCCCGAAAACTCTTCTTCTACGATTCGTCCTTGTCATCCACCCAGGAAGCCCACCTTGTTGATGTAGACTTAGCAGGGTGGTACCTACAACACAACCGTTACCTATAGTTGTTCATTCAATCACCAAAATCCATTCATACATTTTAAGGGGCTTCAAAGGTCATGAAGTTGACAATCTCTCTCTTTTTGGTGATTGATGACAGCCATAGTACTCACAAACAGCTCAAATGAGATGAAAAAAGATAGAGAATAAAATACATCTCGAAAGAACACTTACCCCGTTACCTTGATGACTCCTCAAAATTTTTTTTGCAAGAGTTCCTCTGCTTTGTCATGGGTAGGAAGTGTTGCTCTCCTCCGGTTCTCCCCTTGTTTGGTAGCTCTCTCTCTCTCCCCATTTGTCATCTAATCAACTAAAAAGATGGCACCGAGAAAGCAAATAGAGTGGGAGAATGTTGGTTTGACAAAGAAGATGCACGATAGAGATAGAATGGGAGCGCACATGCCCAAAGGAACCTGCAAAACAAATAAAGCACTAGGAGCCATACACAAAAAACCCACAAGGTTAGACAAAAACCAAGTGCATTCCAATGAGCTAAAAGAGTCAAATGAAACACAGGCTAATTAGAAAGTCATAGAAGAGCCAAGTAATCCGCCAAAAGAAATCCAGAGTTCTATCTACCCATCCACGGACTCTCCCTAGATAGCTAGCCTTCAGAATGATACACCTCAAGTCTCTCACCCGACTTATACAGAAGATCTAATCCTTCGCAGCTGAAGAGCTGGGTGCAATGATGGTCGAAAGTTGCTCCTCTGAAGGCTGAACTATTGCTGCTCACTGATCTCCTCCCGGCTGCTCAACATCATCAAAAGCATTCAGTCCTGAGGAAGACGTCGAGGATGGCTCCTTGCCCTCAACCGAAGCTGGTTGATCAGCACTGGCAAGGGCCTGAGCAGCTTCCTCTGGTGAATACCCGGCCGCAACCAGGATATTTGCATCTGAAGCTCTAGGCTGCTCGGCTGTGGTGGCTGCAGGCTCTGTCACTAAAGCCTTTGGCGGTGGCTCTGTCAAAATTGACTCAGCAGCAGTAGCTTCGAACTATAGAACCCTTGGAGCAAGAGGAGAACTAGCAACTGCTGTCCCTGACTCCAATACTGGCACTGACACTCTTGGGTCAGCTAAAGCAAATAGTGCCGACATGGAGTACGAGAAAACTGGAAAGATTTGAGAAGAAGTAACCGGAACACTGACCCCTCCAGTAGTCATAGCTGTGCTAGCTACCCCAAAAGGTACGAATGGTGAAAGCGAGGTTGAAAGCAGTGTAGTGAATGTGGATTGTTGCTGATGACTCTGGCTCTGCAACTTAGATGTGAAGGCTGGCACTGAAGAGTACTGAGGCTGAGGTGCAGTAGGCTGGAGCTGTGAAGGCAGGGGACCCGGTAGCGTAGTCGTCGAAAAGGCTGGAAGAGGTGGCATACCGATCCCCTGAAGATAAGACGCCATAGCTCCAAATCTAGCAGATATGTAAGAAATAGCCGCTGCCATCTTCAACTGAGTGCACTGCGACCTCTCGTGAAACTCTCTGTCCTACCATCTCCTCTCCTCTTCTCACTCTCTCTCCATCTGAAACCGCTCCTCAATATGGAGGCGCTCGAGTCGGATCCTCTCCTCGAACTCGGCCCTCTCTCGACGTACCCGCTCATCCTGCTCCTTTCGGTACCTCCTCTGCTCGACCTGCTCTACCTGAATAGCATCCTACCTAGCAGCTAGTGCAGGATATAGTGTAGCCTGAGAGGTCGGAGTCTCGGCCTGACCTAGAGCCTTAGTGCTCCCAGCTTCCGACATTACTCCCTCTGGAGCCTCAATCTCAACATCCTCCGGGGCTGTGGTCTCTCCTACAGGGTTGCTTTGTGAAGCTGAAGCTCGTAGAACCTTTGAGTCGGATAGCTCTGCTAAACTGAAGGAGGTGGTAATCTCTGGCAACGCTGTGTACTCCTCCTCACTATCACACTAGCTCTCCTTAGCATCAAGCATATGTAGGGAGGCAAAAGGTAACTGTCATGCTCCAATCCCCTCATCTATCACATGCTCCATCTGAGCTAGCAGCAACTCTGTCAAATCAAAGTCCTCCTGTCTCAGCAAAAAACAAAGTAGCCACTGGTGAAGAATAATCACTCTTTCTCGATAGCCAGCTCGAGGTGCTATCGACGTCCCAAGCAACCCTCTCAGTACACGTGCCTCATGTGTCAAGCGCAGAGGGTGCCTCGAGTAGTGCTCCCATGAGGTGGCGGGAAAGCAATGCTCATCCTCTCATCACTCGGCTCCATCCCTTCAAACAGTCTGAATGGTGGTGCCAAATGGGTCAGAGTGTGGATCCGTGTCTCTGAAGATAAAAACTCTAGAGCCGACAAGACATTGATCATTTGAAATTTGTGTGGCTCCCTCTATACATGAACCAAAGATATGAGCAATCTGAGGAGATCCACGGTGAGGCGTAAAACTCAAGCACCACGTCCTCACTATACCTCAGGGGATGGGTGACAAACTCTAAAAGTCCAGACTGATAGGCAATATGCTCCTCCATGTCAACCCTAGCTCCTCTGCTCAGTGCCTCTAAAGAACAGTGATGGTGAGCTGCAAACACTGAGCTCTTACCCTTAGTGACAAACTGCCTCCTGTAGGCCTCATAAAAAAAATATCCTCGAACATGGAGTGATGTTAAAATTTTAATGAGAAACTTTTATTGATACATCTTTTGAACCGTTGTCTAGTTGTGATGAATGCTCATTGGAGGAGGAGCTTTCTACTGTACCTCCTATTGCATCTAACATTTTGCAGAAAATTGAGATCAAACAAGAAGATAAAAGTGATACATAGATGGAGAAAGAATAGATAAAAATGTTCTATGCGTAGCCCAAGATGAGACTGATCATAACACGTCAAAAGGTATTGCTGAAAATGAGAAGAAACATATTGCACGTTGATCTACAAAAGGTGACAATATTTTAGTTATGCTGAAATTTTTTTCTATCATACTTTTCTAAAACAACCACTAGTATCACCTTTAATCCATTTATCTTTATCAATATTTGATTTGCCCACTAGTTCTTATGAGAATGAGTTGGTGTGTGCTAATATTTCTATTCTTCCTATACAACAGAAAGTGAATGAATTCGATACTCCTAATTTTTATCTATTTACTAGTGCTGAAATTGAACATTTAACTCCCATTACATGTGACAATGATGAACTGAAATTGTTATCTTCTCCAAACACCGTGGGTTATATTGGATATAATTCTATTTGTAACCTTGCTACTGTAGAGAGGATGATATTTTCTAAAACTGAATTGTCTTTGTTAACTAGAATCTATTTTTATGTTATAGGCAACTAATGGAAACACAAAATATCATGGCATGTCATGTTTATCTAGTTTTTCTAAGATAACACACTTTATAGCTTCTCATAAGAATGATAATGATGCGGATCATGTGGATTATATCAAAAATATATTTTTAGAAAAAGTTTAGATTGCTGATTTTTATGATAAAAATACTTCATGTGATGCTTTAGTGTGCAAAGATGCCTTGTTTGATGTCATGATCTTTCTAGCTATTTGTGCGCTCATGTTACTAACCATTTTTGTAGAAGTACCATGATACCCAAGGGAGCAAGCCGAGGATGGTTTTCTATCAGAAGGGAAGAATGATGATATTACAAGGATCTTTTAGCCACCAAAGTGATTGCATTCAAATACCCCGGTGGCCTCCACCTTGTCATGCAGATTGCAGGGCATGGTGGAGTCGAGGTCCCGACAATGAACTTGAGTCGAGAACGATTCCAAAACAAGAAGAGGAGAATGATGAGGACATCACTCCTTTAGATACACACAAGACTCCTCAAATTAGTATTGATGAAACTCATGCACGACAGTTAAGATTAGATGTGAGCTCATTCCTAAACACATGTGTTCCTTCCTTTGAGAATAGATTGCTACATATTGACTTTATCATGATTAGGAACATTAGAGAGGGTCAAGAGAAGCATGAAGAAGGACTTGAGATGATAAGATCAGCAAGGCACGTTCAACCCTGGAGGAGATCCAATCCAACTCAGGTTCGAGTCTGAGTCAGACTCCAGGAGCAACCTGCACTAAAACGGGTGCCCTGGTCGCATACGAGATACGTTCTGGACATTTTGGATATGGATCGAAAGCTATGGAGATAAGCTTTCAAAGGCAAGGTTGAGTATGGGATGTAGTTAGCAAGTGTTGAAAAAGATGACATGTGGCAATAAATAAGGCAAAGACAATATAGGGTTTTTTGCATAAAAGCTCACAATAGAGATATACTTTCTATTAAGCCTTTATGTACTAAGTGATAGACATCGAACATCTATAAACCAATATGCCTACAGCCTACCTGACTCTAGCAGCAACATAAGAACCAATCACAGTCTCCCATTGTGATCATCAAACCATACCCAATCCCACTAATCATGTGAGGGTCCATGCAATTCTCATGACCATGAGCACGACTGTCATGATCGTTTTAACTCTGCAGAGGTTGTACACATTCCCCACAGGAAGTGATTTAATCCCCCTGTTTCTAGTTAGACTAAAGAATCTCCATTCCACCCGTGCTGGCCGAGCACTTGCGCACTTTCTTTGGTGTGAAGGCCAAGATATCACTTCAAGGCTTTTCTATAGCTTCCTCCAGCTTGTATGTGCCCACTGAGGTTTCACCCATCAGAAAACTAACCGTAACCCAAGAGGCCCCCTCTTGTGTCAAATGGTTCCTGGGAGTAACCCTCCCTACCTCACATGTCTTGCTCTAGGAGGTTTCTGGTGTTACCCGATTTCGCTGCTCCACCAGCTGGTACGCAGAGAGCTGGTCTCCACCACTTACTACGCCAGGTCGCACCCATTTTTGGCTCGTGGTTGTATGGTAGTACATGGGTGCTTGCTTTATGAGCCGGTCCTTAGATTTGAGAAGATAACATACCAAAGGACAGTGCTGGTAACCCGCACACAGCTCTACACCAACCATATCACCCAAACAATTAATCTTAATGTTGCTATTAAATAACCCATGAATCCTCGTGATGCAAATATGATAATGATAAATCCATTTAAGATCACCCATCCCAATAACAACAAGCTAAGCATGTAATCTACCCAATAAAAAGGTAAACTAGTGTGACAAGGCATAATAAGAAAATACTAGGTAATCCTAACAATAGGTGCGCAATCAATTTAGCACAAGCATGCAATTTACAAGATAGAGGTTTTGTAAAGTAGGCACAGGATAGTCAAGGACACTTGCCTTGCTGCTCTTGGGTATTGTACTCGACGGCTTCAAAGTCTTGCTGCTAGAAATCCTCGTATTGCGGGTTCGAGACAAAGTTGCCTAATGCACGAAAGCAAAAACATTAAATTAAATGCAAAAAAAAATCAAGATCAGTATACTTGTGCCATGAATGCATAGGTTATTTCGATACGAATGTTTGGGTATAAGATTCACTGAAATCGAAGCTATGGTTTAAAAGTTATTGCATTTATAAGGTTCAGAGGCTAATCTGTAATTAATAATTAAGTTTTGAGGACCTATCTGTAATTTTGGAAATTAATTGAGAACTAAAAAGTAATTACCAAAAAGTTCAGCGGCTAAAATGTAAATTTGTCACAAGGCAAGGATTGTTTTGTAATTAAATAAAAGTACATAAGCTTTTCTATAAAATTAACATAATTAAATATTTTTAAATTATATTATAATTTCTTATTATTTAATTAATAAATTTATAATTATTATAATTATTTTTAGCTTAATAATATTATTATTTATTTTATTATTATATTTATTAATTAACAGGTTAATCTGATTTTAATTAACCTAATTTTCTAATTACTTTTAATTAATTGGGTATGCTGATGTCAGTACGACATCATGCTGACGCAATAATGCGGTATATTTATTTTTATACAGAAAACATAAGATAAATCTGAGCCCTTGATTTCAAATTGAACGGATCTAAAAAAGTGGACGACATGGATTGATCTGGGCCTTTAGATCTAGATCTAACGGCTATGATTTAATCAAACCTAAAAGGGGTGGCGCGGTTGGATCTCGGCCGTCCAGTCTAGATCGAACAGCCATGGGCGCTCGCGCGTAGGCAAGGCGGTGGCAGCCGGCCGGCCGGTGGCGGCGTCATGGCGGCTCGCTAGAGTTCGCCGTTCCCGATGCTTCGGTGCATGGTTTTTGTTGGGGAGCAGTTAAAACAAAGAGGGCGAGGAGTGGGTTCTTACCAGGGCGTCGCGCAGGGTCGCGACGGCCGAAAGTGGGTGCGCGACGGCGAGGTGGCGAAGACGGCCGTCGGCGGCGTGGGGTGGCTCTGGACAGCGGTTCTCGATGGGAAGAGGTCACACAGGGGCAGCGCGGCTCGGGCAACGCCGACACGGGGACGATGTGGCCTGCAGCGGTTGCTCAGAGCGGTGCGACGGGGGCGAGTTGTGCGGTTGCTGGGGAGAGAGAGGGAGTCGATGGCCGATTTTTGTGGGGGAACAACAGGGGGGAAGTCGGGCTCTCCTGGCTGTAAGAGATAGAGTGAGGGGGCAGCTGGGCTGGTGATAGGATTTGTGGTGCCCGATCTTTCAGTGAGGTAATAACTATCAATTTGGTGGAGTCGACCCTCACGATTCGGCTACAAATGAATAGGTCTTGTGCACCTTAGTAATCACAAAACTAACTTCGAATGGTTATTGACCTCACCGAAATAGTAAGATCAATCTGATCATGAAGATCAATTCCAGCAAGCAATCGAAGAACAAGCAAGAACAAGATAGCAACCTGAAATCTCTCAAATGTGGGGTTATCAAAAGCTGTCTAACAGGTGGTCATTGGACACAACTGAAGATCATAAAGTTTGCACAAGAGCTAAACTATAACAAAAAAACCCATGTGTTTCTAGAAGCGGCTGGGACCTTTAAATAGGGTGGAGGATGACCAGGGGTGCTGGGGTCTTCCTCAAACCCTAGAACGCGCCTCTAATGGGCTCAACTTGATACATAGGTCAACGGCCTAAGTTGGAGTGACGCAGCACTATTTGTATTAAAATGACGATTGGCACTGACTCTGATATGATATAAAGGGGAGGCTAGATCCATTCAAAAGTGGACTTCATGAACTTTCTAGAATATACTTAAACACCCAAATTGGATTTCATATGAAGTCATGGCTTCTGTTGCAAGTTTGTATTTTTCTGTAGTCCAAATCCACCATGTGTGAATATTTTCATTGAAGTCCGCATCAGAAGGTATGATGTCCACAACATCCTCCTCCACTTGAATTAGAGTCGTACTCGACTCAAGTTCAGATGCAAAAACCACCACTCTAACATACTCTCCAGAAATCATAAAAGGTGGAGGCCACGGGGGTATGTATGTGATCTCATCATCCTCCCCCACTTGATTTGGAGTCGTCCTTGTCTCAAGCATAGATTCAAACCAGCCATGCTACTGTGCCCTCTAGAAATCTCAAAAGGTGGAGGCCACAAGGGTATATATGTGATCTCATCATCCTCTCCCGCTTTATTTGGAGTCGTCCTTGACTTAAGTTCAGATTGGAGAACTGCCACTCTACCGTGCACTCCAGAAATCATGAAAGGTGGTGGCCACTAGGGTATTCTAATGCGGTCATGCAGCGCTGCAAGGACATAAGATCTCATCATTCTTCTTTTCTTTTGAGCAAGCAGCCCTCGGCTTGATCTAGTGGTCAGCAAAATTTTTGGATGTCATATTGGGGCAAGTGATGAGCATGTAGCTAGGCCACAACAACTTTTTCTGCTTCATGAGCTGCTCCTGTTGATAGATCACAAATGTAGAGAAACTTTGCAAGGCATTGTTAGTGTTAGTGCATGCTATTGTTTGATCTTGTTTTTGCATTTCAAAAGGGTATTTCAGATTAGTACATATGACCATTTTAGATACTAAGAAATCTCCACTGTCATCATATTTGTCAATAGCACAAAAAACACAATAGCTAAAATATTGCAAACTGCAATTATGAAATAATCTCTTCTCTAAATAATTCAGGTTATAAGAAACATCAAATTCAATATAACCTAAAGAAGTTAAGGAAGATATGAGCTCCAAATCTGCCTCATTCAAATTAGCGCAATAAAAAGGCCTATTCTCCACATGTGTGTACTCAAGAATAATATTTTCAACTCCAGACACTAGTTATGTTTTTGGGATGAACGAAAATTGTTCACACCACTTGATACAATCATAGAACAAATGTGCATTACGAAATAAAGCACAAGTCATTGAAGGCTCAACTAAGCGTTGCAAAATCCTAGTATGAACAGTGGGCAATTGCAATTCAGCACAAGCAGCATGAAAGTATTCAGATGTGGTGAAGAACTCACAATGTGTATCATGTTTCTTACTCTTCATTATAGTAGGCACCACACAAGCATCATTATCTATATCCTTCATTTCCTCAAGTAGCTCATTGTCCCGTTCAGACTTTTGTTGACTCTCTTGCAAGATGTTAGGTATAGGACAAGAAACAAACGAGTGCTCTCTATCTAATTGTGCTGTCTTAGTAACACATAAAGTATTACACAACTCTTCTTTATCACATTTACCTTGTGACAAAGGCACATCAGCAATACATTCTACAATTTTGTGATGGTGGTTGTTCATGCTTGTATCTTTAGACGATAAAAGTTGATTTTGAACAATACAAGCAAGCAAATCCAGGTGCGAGATTGAGTAGTAAGTTTTAGAGACGAGCAAATTTTGGATATCAGAATTGAGACCTTTCAAAAACCTACTCAATGTATCTTCCCAACATTCATTTAAACGACCAAATATGACACAGACTTTAAAGTCATGAAAGTATTATTTAATAGTCATACTATCCTGCTTCAAGTTATCTAATTTGACAAGCAAATGATCAGCATAATATGTAGGAAAAAAAACATCTCTAAAATGACATCTGAAGTCTTTCTAAGATTTTGAAACTTTATTTGCCTATAAATATATTTCCATTCAAGCAAAAGCACTTTCAGTCAAAACACTTGAGGCGATGTAAATCTTTTGTTTTTCAGACAAGTCATGTTCATCAAATTCTCTATCTACATTTAGCTCCCAATCAATATATGCGTGAGGATCAAATTTCCCAGGAAAAGAAAGTATTGATGAACTGATGACATGCAAAATATCATTTTTTACCTCATGTTGAAGCATCTGTACATCTTGGTGGGGGTGTAAACCACCAGCTCTTTTTTTTCTTGATTATGCCTATCATGGTTAGTAAACAGCAAAACAAATTGACAACGAACTAGATTGTGTCCAACGTGGTTTTCCTCAAGTTTGCTCAACCAAGTTCTTACATGTTCCTACCAAACCAACAGGGGTGATTTGTAACCAACGATGTCAACCTGCGAAGATTGGTGGAGCGATTGCCAGGGACACAAACTCTGTTTGCTGTAGAAATCTTTGGAGCTGGGACAGTTTTACTTTGTAACAAGGGTTAGCACAATCAATTCAGCAAATGCAATATTGAATAAATACTCAAAATATCATTATGAGTTGCTGCTAAAAATAAAAAAATGTAGCAAATGATGCGCTAAGAAAAATGTGACTTGATGCAAGCAATGGAAAGATTCTCACACCAAGTTCTAGGAGAGACGCTAGTTGACTATGTAAGGCAGGTACAAAGCAATAAATTCTTACCTTAAGTAGTATGAAACAACTAGTCTCAAACGATGAACGGATTTTGTATTTCAGATTGCAGATGTCAGGGCTCTTTTGTGATTATGACGCGCTCAGGTGGACTTTTATTGCAACGCTGTATCTGTTGGAAAGATAGCACTCTGACCTTTCTAGATTGTGCACAAAAGTTCGAAACAAAGAACGGAGGAAAGAGATATGACTCTTGCGCAACAAAATCTATACCCGAATCTGTTATTTCCAACAAATTCGGATCTGGATTGATTTATTGGATTGCGCCTCGATTTTGGAAGATTGTTTCCTGATTTTCCTTGATTGTTTTCAGATTTCATGAGATCAAGGTTTCTGGATTTGTTTTTGATTCTTTCTTTCTTTTATAGATTGCATCTAGATTTTTGCCAAAGAAAAAGATTGTTCTTTGAATATGGAAAGTTGAATGAGATGATTATGGAAAGTAAATATATGTATGAAACAACAACTCTGACCGATGCAATGCAGCACGAACTCAACAAAGCAAAATACTAAAAAAACGATGCAAAGGCCAAAAGGTATAGGACAGCGCGAACAAATCAAGTATTTTTTCATGGCTTTTATGTGGACAGTAGGAATATGAATAAAACTACAAATAAGAGGGGATAAATCTCACCGAACAACCTAGAAGGTGAAACCACTTGATAGGAGTTGAGTGCCCGATCCTTCAGTGAGATGATAACTATCGATTTGGTGGAGTCGACCCTCACGATCTGACTACAAACAAACAAGTCATGTGCACCTTAGCAATTGCAGAACCAAGTCTGAATTGTTATTGACCTCATCGGAACAGCAAGATCAACCTGGTCACAAAGATCAATTTCTGCAAGCAATCAAAGAATGAGCAAGAACAAGATAGCAAACTGAAATCTCTTAAATATGGGGTTCTCAAAAGCTATCTAACAGGTAGTCGTTGGACACAATTGAAGATCAAAAAGTTTGCAAAAGAGCTAAACTATAACAAAAGAAAACCTAAGTGTTCCTAGAGGTGACTGAGACCTTTAAATAGGGTGGAGGACGATCAGGTGTGCTGGGGTCATCGTCAAACCCTAGGACGCACCTCTATTGGGCTCAACTTGATACACGGTGTGTGAATATTTTTGTTGAAGTCCGCATCAGAAGGTTTGATGTCCACATCATCCTCCCTCACTTGAATTAGAGTCGTCTTCAACTCAAGTTCAGATTGCAAAACCACCACTCTAATATACCCTCTGAAATCATGAAAGGTGGAGGTTACAGGGGTATGTATGTGATCTCATCATCTGGCTTGCTGGGCCTGGTGGCACTGGGCCAGTTGGCCCGCGCAGGTGAGGGAAGGGGAAAAGGGGAAGTGGGGAAGGGTGCCCAGGGAGGTCTTAGTATTTTTTTCCTTTATTCTTTTATTTCTTTAATATCTTTCTTTGGTTTCTACAACTCTTTAGTGGCTTGATTAAATTATTTTATAATCCAAGAATTTTAATGCTATGCAAAGAATGACATGCAATGCACTCCTAGTAAATTTCTTTAGAAAAAAGATTTTATTCTATACGAAATTGTGAAATGCAATTATGAAAATTTGAAATTTCAATATTTGAAAATGTTTAAATTTTTGGCGTTACAAACCTACCCCCCTTAAAATGAATCTCGCCCTTAAGATTTGGAAGGACTTGGAAAGAGATCTGTATATTCCATTTTGAGCTCATCTTCATGCTCCCAAATGGCTTCATCCTTAGAATGGTGACTCCACTGAACTTCGCATATCTTGATGACCTTACTTCGAGACACACGCTGGACAGTGTCCAATATTTTGATAGTCGTTTGAAATATGATAGATCACCACCTAGATCTAGTTCCTTGATCGGAAGCTGCTCTTCCAAAACTCTTAAACACTTCTTTAGTTGTGACACATGAAACACATCATGTACATCTGACAATTGCGGTGGTAACTCTAATTGATATGCAACTTCTCCTTTCCTGTCCAAAACTTTAAATGGTCCAATGTACCTTGGTGCTAATTTTCCTTTAGCCTTGAATCCACGAAGGCCTCTTTCTGAGGAAACCTTGAGATACACAAAGTCTCCAACCTCAAAAGTTAGATCTCACTTGCAATTATCTGCATAGCTCTTCTGTCTTGATTAACTTTCAATTTCTCACGGATGAGTTGCACTTGTTCTTCTGTTTCTTTTAGTATCTCTGGTCTAAACATTTGACTTTCCCTAGTCTCATTACAGAACAATAGTGTTCTACACTGCCGTCCATAGAGTGCTTCAAACGGTGACATTTGTAGAGTTGCTTGATAACTGTTGTTGAATGAGAAGTCTGTACATGAAAGACTCTTATCCTAACTCTTGCCATACTTTAGAGCACAGGCACATATCATATCCTCTAATATCTGATTGATCCTCTCAGTCTGTCCATCTGTCTGTGGGTGATAGACCGAACTGAAATTCAACATAGCATCCATGGATTCATGCAACTTCTCTCAAAACTTTGATGTGAACTAGGTACCTCTATAACATACTATCTTCTTTGGTACTCTATACAAGCAAACAATCCTTGCCATATACAACTCTGCTAACTTTGTTCCAGTGTAGGTTGTTTTAACGGGAATAAAGTGAGCAAACTTAGTCAAACAATCCACAATGATCCATATAGAATCATATCCGGCTTGAGTGCGAGGCACACCGACAATGAAATCTATTCTGATTTCTTCCCACTTCCATTCCAAAATCTTCAATGGCTGCAATAGTTTGGCAGGCTTTGATTTTCCGCCTTTACCCTCTGACAAGTATCACATAGTGCCACATATTCTGCAACATCCCGTTTCATACCATACCACCAATATCTAGTTTTTAGATCTTGGTACATTTTAGTACTATTCGGATGGATAGAATAGGCTGAATAATGAGCCTCTCTCAGAATGAGATCACGGATTGGCTTCTGATTTGGAACACAAATCATCTTGCCTAACCATAAAGTACCTCTGTCATCCAAAGTGAAATCACTTGTCTTATTATCTCAAATGAGTTGCTTGATCTCATTGATCTTTTCATCTTCTAGTTGACCTTTACGAATTCCTCCTTTAAAGTTGATTCAACTTCTATGGTAACTACGTTTTTCGGATGATAGTTGATTCTCACATCATAATCTTTGATCAACCATAACCATCGACGCTGTCTTAGGTTTAAATCTGTCTGTGTGAATATATACTTTAGACTTTTATGATTCGTATATATTTCACATCGATGCCCAATGAGATAGTGCCTCCATATCTTTAAAGCATGAACCACTACGGCAAACTTCAAGTCTTGAGTAGGATAATTCTACTCATGCTTCCTTAACTGGCGTGAAGCATAGCACACAACTTGACCTTCTTGCATCAATACACATCTTAGACCTTGACGCGAGGAATCACAATAGATGTCAAACTTCTTGGTAATATGTTGTAGAATTGGGACTGGGGCTGTGGTCAATCTCTTTGTAAGCTTCAAGACCTCCTAAAAGGTATGAATTGATTTTGGTGATTGAATGAACACCTCTCCAAATTCAATCGGAGTCAGTAGGAATCGTTAAAAGAAGATGACATCCAGAAACTGCCTTGGTGCTGCGACACTATCTTTTGGCCTTTAGGCCGTGTATCTTTTCTAGATCCATTAGTATTAGGGTTTCACCTTTAGAACGTCACAACCTCTATATAAACAGTAGCCACTATCATTAGAGATAGCTTTTGATTAGATTTTATCTATTATAAACAGTTTCACCGTTTAACAGTTTGTTGGATTCCAACATCATGAGTTTAATCCAGATTTTGTAATTGAGTTACGTTCTTCTGTGTTCTTACTTGTGTTCTTCGATTCGTAGGCTGGGATAAGCCTTTTTGGCGAGGTCAATCGTGCGTGCATAGTTGATAACTAGAGAAGTGGTGCTGCGATTGTGGATTTTGAATCATGTCAATTTGAGGTCAGATCGATTGTGTGTCGCATCTCCACCAAATCGAGAGTTACCACAACCTAACAAAAGATCGAGAACCACATACACATCAATATGAGTCCTCAAGGTGATCGTGGACCGAGAGAGAGAAAGCCTAAACTCTCTTGGGTTCCAAGAAGATGTGAAGGGACCAAGTGGTGGACCATAAAACAAATTGAAGATTCTTGAAGTCCACCACGTGTGATCGAGCTACAACGCCAATCTACTCTTTTCTTGTCTTGCATGGTAGATAGGACTCCTCTGTGGACTAGATTGCATCATGTGTAAAAAGATAAAAGAAAAGAATAAAAAATTAGATTGGTGCCTAACCACCTTGAGATATCTATATGCATGGGGGAAGAGCTTGAGAATGTGGTTTGACTATCTCAAGGCAAAGCGGTGGGCATATGGTGAATAAGCTTGAGATGGGTCAAACTTGGCACCGGATAGGTTTCTTTATGCAATGTCTTTAATTTACTTGCATCTACATGGCATATCTAAATTTAATGCATTAGCTAGAATGTTGTTGCCATGCATTGCATATAGGAACCACAGAGGAGGCGTGTTACTCTATGGAGAAAGTGATTACATTATATATATAGGTTCGGATACTCCACAAAGAGTAACCAAAGCAATTGTTGAGCTCATGCCCATTGAACCATGTGTTTAACGGTCTCTAAAATCCATTTACCTAGACCGTGAATATGGGTTCATAAATTCCCATTTTGGAACCTCCTCGCTTTGGTTTCTACCGCTCGATCTTAATTGTGATTTGCAAAAATGCTAAACTCTTCAGGTGTTATCCATTTGCAAAGGAGTGTTTGAGAGTTTCCTTTCTAGACAAGTGTGGTGTTTATTTGGTTCTTCCGTGAGGACACTTGAATTCTAGAAAGAAAATCCTTGAATCTGCAATTCCTAGAGGACACTGGACATGCCGACGCCTTCACCGGGCAGTTCGGTGACTATACCTTTCTAATCAGTCACTTTGCAGATTTGAACAGACATCGGACATTAATTTCGGCGATATCATCAGACAGTCCGGCTCTTGGCAGTCACCAAACAAATTATTTAGACCGAACATTCTGGTGATCAACTTTTTTGGTGAAATCTCGGCCATCCATTTCCTTGTGTTTAATCTCGGCCGTTGATTTGTTTTTTAACCGTCGGCATGTGGGGGTCTGTCGTCATTTCCGAAAACCTCGTGCGTCTCGCCACCGATCGCCGTTGCCTCCGCCGTGAATCTCCACTGTCGTGCGCTCGCCACTCCCGACGGCAGCCACTCCTGCCCGCCTCTAGCTAGCCGCCGCGTCTCGCAGCACACGGTGCACCGCAAGTGACGTTGCTCCGCCGTCCCTGCGCCCGTGCTGCTCTTTGCTCACGACTTTGTACTCTCGCTTTCGCCAAAACCGCTCTAGCTTGTGTCTACCAAAAAACCTCAATAGGGTTTTGCGGTTCGCAAAATTGGTCGTGTTCTTGGCGTATTTCTGGCCGCTTACGGTGTTCTTCCTCTTGGGGTATTGTGTCTTTCACTTCCATTTCATCGAAAATACCCCACATGTGCCTTGTGTTGATTAATTATGAAAATTGGCATATTTGAGATAAAAGTTCTATCTTTTACTGCTAATTGGAGTATTTAGTTGACATTTCTCCTACTGCGTTCCATATTGAGGATATCCTCTTCATATTTTGATATGCCATTGAGTCCTCTTGTCGCTAGTATTGCAATTTGAATGCATTGCTTTTTTTTGAATTGTGGCATTAGTTCGTCGATGTCACCGTTGATCATATTTGCTTTATTTGATCTGTGATATATCCTTGTTTCACCGTTAGGATGTCTATCTGTGTCACTTACCTGTGTTGCTTACAACATATATATATTCCTATGTGGTGCAATGCCAGTTTGTGGCAGTGGTTCGGGACAGCAGGCAACGACAGTGTCAAAGTTCTCAGCGGTAGTCCAGATCATTCTTGGGTGGATTATGTTGTGAGGACAGCTGGTCAATTGTGCTCAGAGGCAGCTTTTCTTGTGACAATTAACAGCGTGGGCCGACAGAGATCTTCTGCAGAGAAGGAGAAGGGCAAGGCAGTAGATCCTGAGCAGAAAAAGAAGAAGCAGTGATTTAGTGACACTGAGTGGGATAGAGCACTGGCAGCAGTAGAGGTGGATCTGCCTCCACACAGGAGGTCTGGTGCTTTGAGGATTGGAGGTGCAAAGGGCCAGGGGGAGTTGAGATGGAGAGGCAGCCCAGAGAGCATTACAGCTGAGGTCACAAAGGTGCCCTCATCAGAGTCTGGGGTGTGCACTGTTTGCACAGCTAGAGCCGAGAGGGCTGGTCGGCACATGGCCAGGATTGCTGAGGAGGAGGTTGATCTGTTGATGATCAAGGGCCCGACCATGAATGTCAAGAGAAGAGTGGATTTCACTATTTGGGTCCCCGTCGAGTGACATGCAGATGCGGATCAGTTCGAGACCATTCTTCAGCGAAGGATTTATGATGCTCTTAGGAGACAGCTTGCTATCAAGGGCAAGAGCTCAGTGTTTGCTACTCACTGCCACTGTTCTTTTGAGGCACTGAGCCGAAGAGCTGGGACAGATATGAAGGAGCATATTTCTTATTTGCTTGGTCTAATGGAGTTGGGCACCCAATCCCTAAGATATCGTGAGGAGGTGGTTCTACAATTCTACGCCTCCTATGTATCTCCCCTGACCACTCACAGGTTTGGTTTATCTACAGAGGGGGGCCACACCGGTTTGAGAGATCCGATGTCATAGCTGCTATGGAGTTTCTTTCTTCGGAGTCACAGATCCACACACTAGCCCATCTAGACTTCCTGCCACCATATCAACCTTTTGGAGGGATAGAGCTGAGTGACGAGAGGATGAGTATAGCTTACTCGTCACCACATGGGGAGCATTACTTGAGGCACCCTCTGAGGCTTACACACGAGGCTCGTGTATTCAGAGGGTTGCTGAGCAGGACGCTAGCCTCGAGAGCTGACTATAGAGAGAGGGTGATTATTCTACATCAGTGACTGTTATGCTTTTTACTGAGGCATGGGATGTTTGATCTGACTGACCTACTGCTAGCACAGATGTAGGATGTGATCTATGGGGGGATAGGAGCACGTAAGTTACCTTTTGCCCCATACATATGTATGTTGCTGAGGGGAGCTGGAGTGATGACTGAGGCAGAGTACGCTCTGTTGCCAGAGATCACTGCTGCCTTCAGTCCAGCCGAGCCGTTTGACTTCAGGGTTTTTAGAGTGTCAGCTGCACAGAGCACCCCTTGAGGAGAGGAAACCACAGCCCCTACGGAGTTTGAGCTGGAGACTGAGCCTCCAGAGGGAGCACAGCCGAGGGTTGGGAGCACTGAGGTGCGCTCCAAGTCAGGCCGAGACTCCTACCTCTCGTGACACACTTGCCCCTGCACTAGCTACCAGATTGGATGCTATTCAGGCAGAGCAGGCTGAGCAGAGGAGGTACAGGGAGGATTAGACGTGAGAGGGCTGAGTTTGAAGAGAGGCTCCAGATGGAGAGAGAGCCACCGCTAGTTTTGACAGAGCCACTGCCAGAGGTTTCAGAGGCAGAGCCCACAGCCACCACAACCGAGTAGCCCAGTGTGTCTAATGCAGCTATCATGGTCGAGGCCGGATATTATACAGAGACAACTCAGGCCCTTGCCAGTGCAGAGCAGCCAGCTTCAGTTGATGGCAAAGAGCCTTCCCCGACTTCATCCTCCGGCTTGAGTGCTTTTGATGATACTGATTAGCCGAGAGATGATTCAGCAGCAGGAGTAGAGCCACCATTAGAGGAGCAACCACCTACAGTCACTGCACCCGATCCTCCATCCACACCTGTAGAGGATTAAATCTTTCATAGGTCTAGAGTGTCAAGAGTGTGTTGTGTGGTTGTTACGCTTGAGAGGCTAGCTGTCTAGGGGGAGGCTGTGGAAGGGTAGTTAGGGCTCTGGTTTTTGTTTGGTGGATTTCTTGGCTCTTTTGTGACATCTTGATGATCGTGTTCTATTTGACTCTTTTAGCTCATTGGAATGCATTTGGTTTCTAGACTAACCCTATGGCTTCTATTGTGTGTGGCTCCCGGTGTTATGATTGTCTTGCAGGTTCTCTAGTGCGTTGTGCTTCCATTTATATCTATCATGCACTAACCTTCGTCTTTCTAGCATCTCTCTTCTCTATATGCTTCTTCGATGCCATCTTTTTGTATGATTAGATGACAAAGGGGGAGAGAGAGTCCTCACAACAGGAGAGATATCTTTTTCAAAGGAAGACAATGGGAGAACTCATGCAAGTTTCTAAGAGGAGTTATCAAGGTAAGGGGGTAAGTATGTCTTTGAGAAGTGTTTCCTTTTTCATCTTATATCATCTTTGTTTGAAATTTGGTTGTGAGTACTGATGAGGACATCCCTTCATTGGATACACACAACGCTCCTCCACCTACTATAATTCATGCACAACAATTGAATTTAAAGGTGAGCTTGTTCCCAAACACATGTCTTCCTTTCTTTAAGAATAGATGGCTACCTAATGATTTTATTATGATTAGGAACATTGGAGAGGATCAAAAGAAGCATGAAGAAGGATTTGGAGATGCTCAAAACCAACAAGACACGTTTGACCCCTGAGGAGAGTCAATCCAACTTGGAGTTGAGTTGCCCTCGATTTTCATGAACAGTCCGCACTAAAACGGATGCCCATGTTGCATACGGGATCCGTTTTAGACGTTCTAGATATGGTTGGCAAGCTAAGAAGATAACCTTTTCAACAGCACTGGTCTCATCTCCAAATTCATTTCGAATAGTGAGAATCATTAAAACCAGATGATGTCTAGAAACTGCCCTAGTGCTGCGATATTATCTTTTGGCCTTTTGGGCCTTGTATCTTTATAAGGTCCATTAATATTAGGGTTTGCCCCTAAGGTCGTCCTAAACTTTATATAATCAGTAGCCGCCATCATTAGAATTAGGTTTTGATTAGTTTTATTCTGTTATCAAACAATTTTGTTATTTGACGTTTTATTCGTGATTTAATTCAAATTCGCAATTGAGTCGCGTTCTTCCTTGTTTCTTGTGTTCTTTGATTCGCAGGATGGGATTAGCCTTTTTAGCGAAGTCAATTGTTTGTTCACAGTTGCTAACCAGAGGAGAAGTGGTGCTACGATTGCGGGGTTAGAATCGTATTGATTTGAGGCCGGATCGATTGTATGTCACATCTCCACCAAATCAAGAGTTACCATGACTTGACGAAAGATCGAGAACCACGTACACATCAAGTACTGTGGTTGTCATCAATCACTAAAAAGGGGGAGATTGTAAGCTTCATGACCTTCTAAAAGGTATAAATTTATTTTGGTGATTGAATGAACACCATAGGTAATGGTTCTCCACCCTACTAATCTCTATATCATGGTGGGTTTTCTCGATGGATGATAAAGAACGATCCCAAGAAAAGGAGTTTCGGGCGTTGGAGGATTAAGGCGAAGGACTAGCTAGAGAGTCCATAGGAACACCGATAGTATTAAGGGGGTCAAGTCATTCTTCTCCTGTCAAGTGTTAGAGGGTGCGAATGCTCTTTAGATACCTCAAAAAGCACTGAAGATGGTAGAGAAAGCAAAGTCGAATATCGAAGCTCAAGTCTAGTTGAAGATGCAGTCACCGGACAGTCCGGTGAGTCCTAGAGGAGCCAGTCCAGAGAGAGGTGCTCTCTAGAGTCGAGGTGGAACAGTCACCAGACAGTTCGGTGGTGCAAAGACTGACAGTCTAGTGAGCTAGAAGCTGAAGTCCAGAAGAGATGTCTTTGGAAGTCCAAAAGAGAAGGTCACCGAACAGTCTGGTTAAGGTATGCACCGAGCAGTTCGGTGTCTCATGGAATGGATTCTAGAGTGGTGTTTCCCTGATCTGTGAGAAGACTATTCACCAGACAGTCCAGTGGAGTAGTCATCGAACAGTTTGGTGATTGGATAAAGCAGTCAGCTTTATGACATCCTATTCCAACGGTCGTTCTAGGCTTGGTGCCTATTTAAACCGTGGATGGGGACGTTCTCGCATGTGCCTGAGGTCTGATCTGCTGGAGAAAACTTGTGAGAGGCCAAGTGACACCATAGAGAGAGCACAAGATAAGATTTGAGATCTTTGGTGCTAGTAGGAGAGTGATCGGGAGCATTCATACACTTCTAGAGCTTTTGGAGCTTGAGAGGAGTGATCTTTGCCTATTACTCATGGATTGTCCAGCCTAGACCGGCTAGGATTCGTTGTTCGAGCTTTCAAGGAGATTGTGAAAGACGAGGCCAAGTTTGTACGCAGTTTCGGATCTCCCTCTCAAAGAGACACCAAGAGAGAGCGCCCGAGCTTTGGAGGCTTGCTCTAGCGCTGGGTATTGTGTGCGACAGCTGGAACACCGGTGACTTCACTCTGAGAGTGAAGCGTACCCATGTGAGCTTCGTTCTGGGAATGGTAGGAGGGATCGAAACTCTGACGGGAATGGTCCAATGAGGATTAGTGGAAGGCACCCAACTTCTAAGACCTCAGAAAAAAATCACTGAGCACTCTCTATCTCTCTCTCTCTTTAATTATCGTTTGAGTAGAGTGAAAGGTTGTTCTTTGATTCCTCTTGGTGGCTATCGTGCTAGTGCTTACTTGTTGTTCTTATTTTTTCACTAACATTGGTATGGGTCTTGACCTACTATAACTGTATAGGTTTGCTTCTATTGTGATTGAGTCTCATAGTTTAAGTTCGTAGTGAATCGTGTCAATGGTTTAGCACTCACTTGACTATTTGAACTCTTTTCCTTTCTCTAGCAATCGTATCGTTGGTTTGGCTATCTTTGAGAAATCCTTTATGAACTGATGGTAGTATCCTGTCGATCCAAGGAAAGTGCGAATCTTTGACACATTCTTCGGTGGCATCCAATTCACTACCTTTTGACCTTGCTTGGATCAACTGCTACTCCTCCCACTGATATGATATGCCCATGGAAAGAGATTCGATCCAACCAAAACTCACACTTGCTAAACTTTGCATGCAATTTGTTTTCTCTTAGCTTCTCAAGAACTAGCTTTAGATGTTGCTCATGTTTTGTTTCACTCTTGGAGAATACAAGGATGTCGTCAATGAACACCACCACAAACTTATCCAAGTACTTCGTAAACACCTTGTTCATCATATCCATGAAGTAAGTAGGGGCAATGGTCAATCCAAAAGACATGACCGTGTACTCATATAACCCATATCTAGTCCAGAAAGCAATCTTTGGTATATCTGACTCTCTGATCTTCAGTTGATGATAGCCTGACCACAAATCAATATTAGAAAATACTGACTCTCCTTTCATCTGATCGAACAAATCCTCAATCCTGGGTAAACCATACTTGTTCTTAATGGTGACCTCATTCAGGGACCTATAGTCCACACACATCTTTTGAGTTCCATCCTTTTTCTCCACGAAGAGTACTGGTGCTCCCCATGATGATGAGCTAGGATGAATGAAACCCTTTTCTTGAAGCTCTGTGATTTGCTTCTTAAGTTTTACTAGTTCATTAATGGGCATCCTATGTGGCCTAGATATAGGTGCCGTTCCAGGCACTAGATCAATGAGAAATTCAATGTCACGGTCAGATGGCATACCTATCAAGTCTTCCGAAAACACATATGGATAGTCACAGATAACTCGGATTTCTACAATGGTTTTACCCTCCATCTTGTTGAGCACACATGTTGGTACTAATGTACTGGCTGCTACAAACTCAACTTTTGACCCATCTTCACTAGTCCACTGCACTGCTCTTCTTGCACATTGGATTATCCCATCATATTTTCTTAACCAGTCCATTCCAAGGATGATATCTATCCCCTTTGATTCCAAATTGGTGTGGTTGGACAAGAAAACTACCTCTTATTTTTGAACTTACTTCTGGGCTCAAGTGCCTAGTTCTCATTTTTCCTCTAGGAGAACTAACTAGCATAGTGTTTTTCATTATGATTATAGGAATTTCAAACTTTGCTACAAAACTTGATGATATGAATGAATGCGATGCTCTAGAATAAAATAAAACAGTAGCAGGGTTGGAATTTTGCAAGGAACGTACCCATCACAACTTCTAGAGCCTGCTGAGTGTCACACCCGGTTTTATGGCTAAAACCGAATGACCCTTTATGTGTGCCTAGGAACAAGTTTCACATATAAAATGACTTCATTAATGGTAAAAAGAACAATGTCTTGAATAACTAAACTATTACAAAAATAGACTAAGAGTCTTATTGAATTACAAACCAAAACAGCGGAAACGAAACGAAAGCGTCTTGGGCTCCACAGGCAGTTGACCGAATAGCTCGCCTAGACATAGCCTCCAGAGCCTTCAATGTTCTCCCAATCTTCTCCCTCTACTGAGCAGCAATTATAAAGGCAAGGTTGAGTACGGGATGTACTCAGCAAGTGTGAGAAGTATATGACATGTGGCAAATATCAAGGAACAGGCAATATAGGGTTTAATTGCATAAAAATGTATATTAAAGACACACTTTTACTATTAAACACCTATTTATTAAGTGAAAGACATAGCACCTATAAATAGTAGTATCAATAAGAGAACCAAATCACAGTCTCCCACTGTGATTCACCAAACCAAACCAATACCAATTTCCGCTAATCATGTGAGGGTCCATGCAACGCTCGTGACCGTGAGCACGACTGTCATGACAGTTTTACACTCTGCAGAGGTTGTACAAATTTCCTCACGAGTAGTGATTTCATCCCCAATTTCTAGGTGACTAAAAAAAATCTCCATTATGCCTGTGCTGTCGCACTCGCACATTTCTTTTGGTGTGAGGGCCAAGAGATCATTACAAGGCTTTTCCATGACTTTCGCCAGCTTGTACGTGCCCACTAAGGTTTCATCCGTTGGGCACTAACCGAAAACCCGAGAGGCCCCCTCTTGTGTTGAATGGTTCTCGGGAGTAACCCTCCCTTCTCCACACATCTCTCTCCAGCAGATCTAGGCGTAACCCGTTTTCCTCGCTCCACCGTTTGGCACGCACAAAACTTGTTTTCATCACTTACTACGCCGAGCCGCGCACATTCTTGGCATCGTGGCTGTACGGGAACACATGGGTGGTCGCTCCACGAACCGGTCCTTAGATTTGAGAAGATAACTTATCAAAGGACAGTGCCGTAACCCGCACACAGCCCTATACCAAACCATATCCCCCAAATCCTAATTTTCAAGTTGCTACAATTTAAGCCATTAATCCTCATGAAGCAAGTATAACAATAATCGATTTAATAACACCCATCCTGACAATAGCAAGCTAAGTATGTGATCTACCCAACAATAAAGTAAACTAAGGCGACAAGGCATAATGTGGAAAACTAGAAATTTCTATTAATAGGTACGTAGTCAATTTGACACAAGCATGCAATCTACAAGATAGATGTTTTAAAAATAGGCACAAGGGGGAGAGGGCCGGCGAGGTTGCAGGGTAGTTGGGGGACTCGGTCGGCGCGTCGGTCGGCGGTTGCGGGCGGCCGTTGCACCAGAGCTCCGAGATGGTTGCTTGGTGGGCCGGCTGGCTGGGCCGTGAGGTGAGGGGGAGAAAGGGGAGAGTGGGCCGGGGAGAGAGGGAGAGGGGGAGTGAGCTCGGTAGGAGTAGAAATTTTCTTTTTCTTTATTTCCAAAAATTCTTGATTAATTATTTATTCACGCAATATTTATTTAATTGATTTTCATTGACATGAAATGATATGGATGCAACCTTAGCAATTTATTTGAAAAAAAATCATTCTAATCTAAATTGTGAAATGCATTTAAAATTTTGAAATTTTTCTATTTGAAAATGTGGAATTTTAGGCCGTTACACTGAGCTTCTTCACTGGTCACATGGTTGACCTTGCCATAGATGTAGTTGGATTGGCCTTGATTACCTCCATGATTAGGCTTCTGGGCTGATCCCATATGTGGTGTAGCAGCTTTGTTTGGATTGTTGTTAGTGCAGTACCTTGGCATACCATACTTGAAGCATGCTCCTCGAGCTCCATAGACTGCATTAGCTCCACTGACTGGCTTGTTGGTGTTTTGCTGAGCTGGTGCTGCAGTGCGAGGTACTGGCTGATTCCCAACATGATTCATTTGTGGTGCGTTGGGACGTGCTGCCTGGAAGCTTGGCTTCTGCAGCTGGAAGTTTGGGTGTGGTGCCTGCATTGTTTGGCTTTCCAGCATACAAAAGATGATACATCGACCCCTGTGGTGGCATTGTGTGAGGACAAACATTGAAGTTGGATGACTGTCCACTGAATGCCATTTTCCTCTTGCCTTCCCGGTCAATCTCAGCCCGCTTGCTCTGAAGGACAAGTGCTTTGTTCACCAGCTTTTGGAAGTTCACATAATCATTACTCATAAGCTGGTATTGGAAATCATGGTTCAGTCTATCCAAAAATAGCTCTTGCTTCTTCTCCTCAGTGTTCACCTCCTCCGAAGCATATCTTGAGAGCTGGGTGAACTTGTTGACGTCTTCGTTCACCGACATATCACCCTACTTTAAGTTCTAGAACTCCTTTTTCAGCCTGATGATTCCAGTTCCAACATAGTGAGAGAGAAGTTAGTTTTGAATTCGTCTTAGATGATTCTTGCAGCATTAGCATGAGCACTGCAGTATGACTGCCACCAATCTGCGGCAGCTCCAACTGTTGTGTTGTGTCGAGAACCTTCTCACGGTCGTTGCACTGTGCTATGTCCAGTTTCTTCTCAATTGACTTGGATCCTTGGCTTGGAAGAATGTAGGTGGCCTAATACTCAAGAATTCACCCAGCTTGTATTGGCCCTGACCTTGTGGTGCTACACCTTGATTCTGCTTTATCTGAGTGAGAGTTTGCATCATGTTCTGCATCAGTTGGGTTTGCATAGCCATGATCTGTGCGAAAGGTCCAACAAATCCATTGGCAAAGTTGTCATTGTTGTTGTTGTTGCCCTGGTTGTTGTTTTGGGGATTCTGGTTGTTCTGATTCTTGTTCTGGGTGTTTTGGTTCTGATTGGAGGAACTTTCGTGGCCAGTCGCAGTACGCTTGGTATAAACCATCTGATGTAGTGGAGAAGAGAGTTGAGATTGATATTTAGGATTGATAAAGGGAAGGAAAAAATAAAGAATCCCAACTATATGCATCAAAGTGACAAGGTAAACAAGGATCTATTACTTGAACTAAAAAGATGCGGCTATGGACAAGGTGCCGAAGCATTCCATAGCTCACATCACATACCTAACACTAGAACCTAACAAGAAACTGACTCTAATCGACTCTTAACACCGCAGTTCCCTATTACATCTTAAGATAAAAGGCATCCTACTCTGGGCTTCCATGACAGGGGTGGACCCATGGGTAGAAACCTAGAGATAGTGAATGGTGGAGCAGGACTAGGTGGCGGAGAAGACTTGGTCCAGCATCCTCCTCGCTCAGCTTTCGCTTCATCGAGCCTTGCGTGGAGATACGCATTCTCATCTTGAATGGTGCGATAGCGCTTGCATTATCCCAACATCAGCTTGTCATTTCTCTCCTGACCTAGTTCAGAGTTTGAGTCATCGTTCATGAGCACTGGATACCTCCTTGTGCCTGACTCCCGGCAAGGAAAATAGCAGAACTCTGAGTTTTGTAGCTCAACCTTGCATTTGTGGCTCAAGCTTGAATTTCCTGCCCATGCAGCATCAGCCACCACTTCAGCGTCGCCGGCTCTGGGAACTGGGGTACTGTGACTGCTATACTCTTGGTTGCCATCATATATTGTTACTTCTATTGTCCACTCATCCCATTCTTGCTTTGGGATGATCTGATGAGTGAACAGGAGTGCGGTATCTAGGATAATCGCATCTAGCAGTGCTCTTAGTTGCTCTGTGGCAACTCTTTCGATCTCTCTATTGGAATGGAACCTGCGGGGCGTGCGGCGCCATGGCCTCCCATCTTCCTGGTCATCTTCTACTCTGAGACCTGTCCTTAGGCTCAGATTCTTCTAGCTCCATGGGCTCCTCCTCTGGCTCAGACTTTTCTTCCTCCATTGTTTCCTCCTCTGATTCTGACTCTTCTGTTCCGCAGGCTCTCGGGGTGCTGCTGCAGGTGCTTCTTGTACCAATTCCTCGTCTACAGTGTGGACATCCCTCTCATAGGTTTCATCCTCTGAGTCGCTGAGTACCCTGCTTCTATGCCCCGGTTGGTCTTGTGCTATGGGTTGGTCTTCTGGTATGGGTGGCGGTGGGGTTGATCTCCTGGCAATCCTTCTTGCGAGCCATCCTCGTGGCACTCCTCTCAGTCCAGTCTGCTTTCACGGAGTCAACCACGTTCTTGCCATCTACAATTTTAGAAGAGCATAAATTAGAAAATAGAAAAATTAAATAGAATCAAGATGCGGAGAAAATGAAATTTTGCAATACTTTTGGCACGTAGTTTTGTAACTTAGATCCTAGACATCCATTCTAATATAGGCTTGCATCTTATGGTCAACATGGCTCTGATACCACTTCTGTCACACCTAGTTTTAAGGCAAAAACAAGTGACCTTTTATGTGTGCCCAGGAATCAAGTTTCACACATAAAACAATTTCATTAATGGTAACTGAACAATGTCACGAATCCACTGAAATTAACCTAGTACAATAATGACTAAGAGTCATAGAAATTAATGCAAACCAAAGCAGCAAAAAACAAGTAAAACGAATTGGGCTTCCACAGGTAGTTGACCGAAGAGGTAGCTCGCCTAGCCTTTGAATCCAGGGTCTTCCACGTTCTCCCAGACTTTTGCTTCTACAGTGCAGCATATCTAAAGGCAAGGTTGGCAAAGGCAATGTAGGGTTCTTTTGCACAAAAGCACACAATAGATACACACTTCATATTAAGCACCTATTTACTAAGTGATAGACATCACAGCTATAGACCAACATAAGAACCAATCACAGTCTCCTGCTGTGGTCCACTAACATCACCAAACCATACCCAACCCCACTAATCATGTGAGGGTCCATGCAATGCACATAATCGTGAACACGGCTATCATGACATTTCCAACTCTGCAGAGGTTGTACACATTCTTCACAAGAAGTAATTTCATCCCCTGTTTCTTGGTGGAATAAAGAATCTCCATTCCGCCCGTGCTGGCTGAGCACTCGCACACTTTCTTTGGTGTGAAGGCCAAGAAATCACTTCAAGGCTTTTCCGTAGCATCCTTCAACATGTGCGTGCCCACTTAGGTTTCACCTGTCAGAAAACTAACCATTACCCGAGAGTAATCCACCTTCCCCACACATCTCGCTCCAGGCGGTTTCTGACGTAACCCGCTTTCCCCGCTCCACTAGCTGGCATGGACAGAACTGATCTCCACCACTTACTACGCTAGGCCGCATCTATTTTTGGCTCGTAGTTATACGGTAGCACATAGGTGGTCACTTCACGAATTGGTTCTTAGATTTAGAAAGATAACATGCCAAGAGACAGTGCCGATAACCCCGCACACAACCCTACACCAACCAAATCACCCAAATCACTAATCTCAATGTTGCTAATAAATAACCCATTAATTCTCGTGAAGCAAGTATGATAATGATAAATCTAATTAAGATCACTCATCCAACAACAACAAGCTAAGCATGTAATCTACCCAACAAAAAGGTAAACTTGTGTGACAAGGTATAATAAGGAAAGACTAGGTAATCTTAACAGTAGGTGCGCAATCAATTTGACAAAAGCATGCAACCTACAAGATAGGGGTTTTGTAAAGTAGGCACAAGATGGTCAAGGACACTTGCCTTGCTGTTCTTAGGTATAGTACTCGACGGCTTTGAAGTCTTGCTGCTGGAAGTCCTTGTACTGCGGGTTTGAGACGAAGTCGCCTAACGCACGGAAGCACAAACAATCAACCAAATGCAACAAAATAGATCAAGATCAGTATGATTATGCCATGAATGCGTAGGTTATTTTGATACGATCGTTTTGGTATAAAATTCACTAAAATCGGAGCTACAGTTTAAAAGTTACAGCATTTATAAGGTTTAGAGGCTGATCTGTAATTAATAATTAAGTTCTGAGGACCTATTTGTAATTTATGAAATTAATTTTGACTAAAAAGTAATTAACAAAAAGTTTAGGGGCTAATAAATTTGTCACAAGCCAGGGACTGTTTTGTAATTAAATGAAAGTACAGGGTTTTTTTAAATTAACATAATTAATTATTATTAAATTAGTTATTAATTTATTATATTATAATTGATTATTATTTAATTAATCATTAAATAATTATTATAATTATTTTTCATCTTAACATTATTATTATTTATTTTATTATTATATTTATTAATTAACAGGTTCATTCGATTTCAATTAACCTAATTTTCTAATTACTTTTAATGAATCGGGTCTGCTGACGTGAGCATGATATTTCTCGAACACGCAGAAGAGCTGCTGATCATTATATTAAGAAGAAAACGGTGGGGTTAAGAAACCCCGTACAGCCAACACAACATACACCCCAACATCCAAGACCACCCCTGTACAAAGGCTAGGAGTTCCCATCTCTCATGACCTCTAAGGCAGCGAGCTTGCGTGCACCCATCTCGCTCCAGGTGGTTTCCGACGTAACCCGCTTTTCCCGCTTCACTAGCTGGCATGAACAGAATTGATCTCCACCACTTACTACACTAGGCCGCACCCATTTTTGGCTCGTAATTATACGGTAGCACATAGGTGGTCACTCTACGAACTAGTTCTTAGATTTGGAAAGATAACATACCAAGGGACAGTGCCCATAACCCCGCACACAACCCTACACCAACCATATCACCCAAATCACTAATCTCAATGTTGCTAATAAATAACCCATTAATTCTCGTGAAGCAAGTATGATAATTAAAAATCCAATTAAGATCACTTATCCCAACAACAACAAGCTAAGCATGTAATCTACCCAACAAAAAGGTAAACTTGTGTGACAAGGCATAATAAAGAAAGACTAGGTAATCCTAACAGTAGGTGCGCAATCAATTTGACAAAAGCATGCAATCTACAAGATAGGGGTTTTGTAAAGTAGGCACAAGATGGTCAGGGACACTTGCCTTGCTGTTCCTAGGTATAGTACTCGACGGCTTCGAAGTCTTGCTGCTGGAAGTCCTTGTACTGCGGGTT
>BCLH01000248.1:130606-150004 GCA_001602315.1 Zoysia pacifica
TGCCAATACGGGGTCGGGGCGGTCTGGGGCGGTTGCTCAGAGCAGCGCAACGGGGGCAAGTGGTGCGGGTGTTGGGGAGAGAGAGGGGGGTTGGCGGCCAATTTTTGTAGGGGAACAACGAGCGGCCGAGTAGGGGAAGTTGTGGGCGCGGTTGGTGTCGAGTTCTCGCGGAAATGGGAGCAGTTGGGGCGGCGTGCGCAGAGAGGCCGTGCAGTTGGGGAGAGTGCTGGAGGTGGGGGATGATTGGTGGGGCCCTCCTGGCGGTGAGAGATAGAGTGAGGGGGCGGCTGGGCTGGCTTGCTGGGCCTGGTGGGGCGCCCTGGGCCGATTGGGCCGCGCAGGTGAGGGAAGGGGTAAAAGGAAAGTGGGGAAAGGGTGGCCCAGAGAGGTCTTAGGATTTTCTTTTTTCTTTATTCTTTTATTTCTTTAATTTCTTTCTTTGGTTTCTGCAACTCTTTGTGGCTTGAATAAATTATTTTATAATGCAATAATTTTAATGCTATGCAAAGGATGGCATGCAATGCACTCCAAAATAAATTTATTTGGAAAAAGATTTTATTCTATACTAATTTTAACGCTATTCAAAATTTTAATATTTGAAAATGTTTAAATTTTTGGAATTAAAATATACCGTAAATTGCATGAATTTCTAACAGAAGTGGCATACCCAACCCTCACAGGGATACACTCCCATTTCTTTGTTCCAGGAGGTGACGGAGTAGATCCTGATGGCTCACTGGGCTGCTGCATTCACAATTCAGACAGGACAGTAGTTTACTAGGACAATTTTGGAACTGATGTATGTGATGTAACAAGTAATTAGAATGCGATGTATCTAATGTAATCTGAGAATTGTAGTCTTTTAGAATCAGTGATCTATATGTAATGACAACAGTCGACAAGTAATCTTATTTAGTCTTATGATCTATGTGATGCCTGTTAAAAGTCCATGAATACATAATGTCATGCCGAGAGGAATTATATTCTCATACTATCAAAATTCAGTGAATGCATATTGGTCAAAATTTCAGTGACACAGCAGCACACATACTGTCAAAATTTCAGTGACATAACATACTGACATAATAACAGAAGTAACCTGTAACTTCAGATTTTTTTTTTTTGAAATCCCACTGAACAGTGCAAAAACTCAGGCATTCAACAAAAAGAAAAACAAGCATCACAGGATTTAAAAAAATAACGAGCACTGGGCTCCATGTTTTACTGCAGAAAAAAAGAAGCTAAATATATAGTTGTAGCTTGAAGAATGAATAATACATGAAGCTTTATACAAGAAATTCATCATCAAAATCTTCGCCTAAAGAGTTCACAGGCGCAATCACTCCGTCAGTAGTGTATGTGTCATCATCTTCATCGTCATCTTGCAAATCCTCATCACCTAGTTCAGGTACAGATTCAACATGCGCCTTTTGAATGGCAGAAGCATCACCACTGGCACCTTCAATGTCTTTCCTTATTCAATTTGTCAATTCTTCCTGTCACCCTGATACACTCATGGCTTGGACTCCCACGTCGAGCGACTCTATATCAATTTCTCCAACATTTTCAGTACCTGCACATAGATTTCTGGGTTTCATCCTAACAACGCTGCACTAATCTGGTTTCTTCACATTTTTCACATAAAACACCTACTCCGCTTGCATAGCCAGAATGTAAGGCTCATCTAAATAACGAAAACGAGAAGTATGAATATCAATAACCCCATATTGATCCTTACTGTACCCTCTGCCTTTGCTCTTCATAAGAGCATGACTTCCTTCTCATTTGCAAAATCTAGAGAAATAATCTTTTTAGTCACACCATACCAGTCCATATTGCCCGTACTGTCATCACCCTTCACAATAATACCACTATTTTTAGTAGTTAGGCTGCTCTCGGCTGCTGCAGTATGGAATAGAAACCCATCTACGAAGCATCTCTTGTACGCATGTGCCCAATGGTCTGGTCCTCGAGAGAGGGCATATATCAGCTCACTAGCTTTACCTTTTGCATAAAGAATCTTAATCTGCAATCAGTAGTCTTATAAATATACAGTTAATAAATTGATACTGACTATAAGTCGCTGTTCAAAAACTAGCAGATGCATTAATTGTGATGTTTTTCAATGTTTCGTGGATATATTCTTCTGAGTCCATCCAAATGCTCTCTGGAAAGATAGAAGTAATAAAATATACATGTGCATCAAGCATGTCTAAAAAAATAGTACCAATGAACAAATAGTACAAACATTGAAATTGCAAAAAAAAAATTACATATCCATGGTTGCGCCTCTTCACAATTTGTTATTATGTAATGCCTCATCTGCTTCAATTCAATGGGAGAAACTGTTTCGACACTACATCATCTCCATTGTACTCTATGCTCCCGAATGCACTAAGCCCAGATGATGGTTCACTAACAATAGCGCTTTCATGACGATCAGGTCGACTAAGCTTAGTACTGACATATTCAAAGAAGCGAGAGCAAAATGTCAATCACTCCTCTGAAATGTATCCCTCGGCTATTGAACCTTCAGGGTATGCTTTATTACTCATGTTGCCTTTAAGTGTACGCAGGTATCTCTCAACTGGATACATCCATCTATAGCACATAAGGCCTCCAAGTCTTCAACAATATGAATAGGCAAATGCATCATGATATCAAAAAATGCAGGCGGGAATATCATCTCCAACCGACAAAGAGTCTCTCTTATCAAAGTGTCCAGCCTCTCAATTCCTTTTTCCTGCAGCTCCTTTGAACATATTGCATTGAAGAACTTGCTAAGCTGAATCAATATAATCACTACATCTTGAGGCAATATGCTGCGTACCACTAAATGTAAAAGTTTTTGCAAGATAACATGGTAGTCATGACTTTTGATTCCAGTCAGCTTACACCACTCGACGTCCACACATCTCTTAATATTGGAGGCATAACCATCAGGCATTTTCACTCCTAGAAATTTGCATAGAATTGTCTTCTCATCCTTCCCTAAGGTGTAAAATGCCGGTGGCAAAGTATACTTACCATACTAGACCACAGGATGCTGATCCTCTCTTATACCCAAATTCTCCATGCCAAGCCGAGCCTTCTCACTATCCTTACATTTAACCAAATTCTTCACCTCACCCAATTTTGCTTCCAACGGATCTAATCCCAAGCAAAAATACTTCCTAGATCTCCAGAAACTACTTAAACAATATGACGTTCAGAATCTATCAGGGTGCTGTGACACAATCTTTTGGCTCTTGGGCCGTGTATTTTTCTTAGGCCCATTAATATTAGGATTTACCCCCTAAGAACTTCCTAACCTCTATATAAATAGTAGCTGCATCATTAGGGATAGGTTTTTGCTTAGTTTTATTTGTTATCAAACAGTTTCGCCGTTTGACGGTTTGTTGGTTTCCAACTTCATGAGATTAATTCAGATTTCGCAATTGAGTTGCGTTCTTCCTTATTCTTGTTTGTGTTCTTCGATTCGCAGGCTGGGATTAGCCTTCTTGGCGAGGTCAATCGTGTGTGCATGGTTGATAACAGGAGGAGAAGTGGTGTTGCGATTGCGAGGCTCGAATCGTGTTGATTTGAGACCCGATCGATTGTGTATCGCATCTTCATCAAATCGAGAGTTACTACGACCTGACAAGAGATCGAGAATCACGTACACATTACCGGCCATGAAGGCCAAGAGTGGGCTTCACAGTATGGGTCCCCGCAGAGCGACATGCCGATGCTGGCTAGTTCTGGATAGTTCTTCAATGGAGGATATATATGAGGCTCTCCATCGACTGCTTCCTACTAAGAGCAAGAGCTCAGTATTTGCTACACATCATCACTGTTCTTTTGAGGCACAGAGCAGAGGAGCTGGGACTGACATAGAGGAGCATATCAGCTTTTTGCCTGGACTCACATAGTTGGTCACCTGACCTCTTAGATACAGTGAGGAGGTACTTTCACAATTCTATGGCTCCCTGTGGACCTGATGTGTACGTGGTTCTCGATCTTCGGTCAAGTCTTGCTAACTCTCGATTTGGTGAAAATACGACACACTCAACTGCAAAATCTAAATTAAATAACGAAGTTAGAATCCAACAAACCGACAAGCGATGAAACTGTTTGATAACGAATTAAAAACTAAGCAAAACCTAAGTCTAATGATAGTGGCTACTGTTTATATAGAGGTTGGGACATCTTCAGGGTGAAACCCTAATTCTAATGGGCCTAGAAAAGATACACGGTCCAAGGACTAAAAGATGATGCTACAGCATCCTGACAGATTCTGAATGTTGTATTGTTTCAACGATTTCTGGAGATTTAGGAAGTATTTGGACATGGGATTTGATACATTGGAAGCTTATCTGCTTAGATTTCCATCCATTTCTAGAACATCCAAAACAGAGTTCGTATGCGACATGGGTATCCGTTTTAGTGCAAGCTGCTCCTGGAGTCCGACCTGGACTCGAACCTGAGTTGTATTAGATGTTGTTCGGGGTTGAACATGCCATGTTGATCTTGAGCATGTGTAAGCCCTTGTTCATGCTTCCCTTGACCCTCTCCAATATTCCTAATCATGACAAAGTTATTAGGTAGCAATCTATTCTCAAATGAAAGAAGACATGTGTTTAGGAACGAGCGCACCTCTAATTTTAACTGTTGTGCACAAGTTTCATCAATACTAGTGTTGTGTGTATCTAACACAATGATGTCCTCATCATGCTCCACTTCTTGTTTTGGAGTCGTCCTCGACATAAGTTCGTTGTCAAGACCTAGACTCCATCATGCCCTGCAACATACATGAAAGGGTGGAGGCCACGATAGTAATTGAAGGCAATCACTTAATGGCTTAAAAATCCTTATAATGTCATCACTCACCCCTTGATGGAAAGCCGTCCTGAGCTTGCTCCCTTGGGTATCACGATACTTCTGTGAATAGTTAGTAACAGGAGCGGACAAATAGCTAGAAAGATCACAATATGCAAACAAGGCATCTTTGCGCACTAAAGCATCACATGGAGTATTTTTATCATAAAAATCAGCAAGATCAACTTTTTGTCAGAACATATTTTTGAAATAATCTGCATGATCAGCATCATTATCATTGTTATGAGAAGCCATAAAGTGTGTTATCCTAGAAAAACTAGATAAACATGACATGACATGATATTTTGTATTTCCATTATCTAGTTAGTCATTTATTTTCACCATGCAAGCGGATTTCAAATTTAAGCAAATATACACTCTATGCACCATAAACACACCTCTATGATCATAGTTGTCTGTAATATAAAAATAAGTTCTAGTTAACAAAGGCAATTTAGGTTTAGAAAATATCATCGTCTCTACAGTAGCAAGGTCACAAAAAGAATCATGTCCAATATAACCCACAGTGTTTGGAGAAGATTGCAATTTCAACTCATCATTGTTGCATGTAACGGGAGTTAAATGTTCAATTTTAGCACTAGTGAATGGATAAAAAATAGGAGTATCGAATTCATTCATTTCTTGTTGTATAGGAAGAATAGAAATATCAACACACACTATCTCATTATCACAAAAATTAGTGGGCAAATCAAATATTGATAAAGATAAATGGATAAAAGGTGATACTAGCAGTTGCTTTACAAAATTTGGATAGAACCGAAATTTAAGCACAAACTAAAATATTGTCACTTTTTCTAGATTGATGTGCAATATGTTTCATCTCATTTTCAGCAATACCTTTTGACGTGTTATTATCCGTCTCATCTTGAGCTATGCATGGAACATTGTTTATCTCTTCTTTTATCACGTTTGTCTCATGTTCATCTTCTTCTTTGATCTCAATTTTCTATAAAATGTTAGGTGCAATAAGAGGTACACTAGAAAACTCCTCAAAAGGGTGTACATCACAACTAGACATAGGTTCATAGGATATATCGAAAAAAGTTTCTCATTAAAATTTTAGCATCACTCCATGTTCGAGAATATTTTTTAGTTATACATAAACATTGCCACCAAGTTAATGCACTATCAACTAATGCACTAGCAATATTCAAAAGCTTTCTCCTTTCACACATACAGCATTGTCCAAAGTAGCTTATCCATCCCTCCTTCCCAAGCAATATATTTAATAGAATCTAAACCATCATATAAAAGAAGAGATGAAAGAATATAAACCCTGTCCAAAGTAGCTTATCCATACAGCATTACTCTGGAAGGAGATGATGTAGCAATGGTCTGAACTTCATACGTCTTTTAATCATGTGCGACATCTCTTTGAGGTGGATTACATCTCTTAAGGCTTGCCAACATATTGTCCACAAACTCATTTTATTTTTTAAATGTTGCATCAATATTATCAAGGACTCTTTGCAAATTACTTCTCACATTGTTTTCACCTCGTTTTCTTCTTATCATGGTTAGAAAAATAGCATATAAATAGCACAAAATATTATTTTTATAGCTATAGCAGGATGGGCGGTGAAAATTCTACAAAAGAAAATGCCTTACCAAGCTCTTGCAAGGTTCTTCGCTCGATCCACTGCTCCTGCTTTAGTTTCAGTTCAGCGACAGGGTCCTCAGAGTCAGGGAGGTGCTCTCTAGCAGTAGCAGCAGTTCGCTTTCCCTCCGACAGTAGGTCAGCCCGTTTCGAGTGTGGCCAGGAGGGGCGCAAAGCTTTTTAGTGCCCGAGGCGTCAGCAGCAGGGTCTTGGGGGAGCTGGTGCTTAGTTTGCCACTCCCACTAGGCCACCGGACCAATCTGGAGGTCGAGGAGTTCATTCAGCGGTCCGTGGCGCTGCTCAGCCGAGCGTCACGCGCAGGCGCCTGAACCACATCTCTGTGGAGGAGGTTCAAGAGGAATTTGACGTCGTTGTTGGTGAGTTCTTGGTTCACTTTCACTTAGCAATGGTTTTGTTCGATTCAGGGGCAACTTAGTTGTTTGTGTCGTCGGCGTTTGCGACTACACGTAGTCGCCCTACCTCACTCTTAGCTATACATACATTTTCCACTTCACCTCTTGGAGTCTTAAGAGTCGTGTTGAGTGTAGAGGTGTTCGGATCTTAATTGAGGGTGTGGTCTTCCTAGCCGATCTCACCGTTCTTCCCTCGCGTGACATTGATCTCATCTTGGGGATGGATTGGCTAGCGAGGCACAAGGGAGTCATCACCTGTGCTGAGAGGGTAGTGTCGTTGGTTAACCACCACGGTGTTCGAGTGGAGTGCGCCCCTAGAGCGTCCAAAGTTCCACCTTCAGTTTGCAGCTTGCAGGAGTTGTCTTTTGAGCAGATTCCAGTTGTTCGTGAGTTTTCTGAGGTGTTTCCAGAAGAGTTGCCAGGTCACCCCTAGATTGACATGTTGAGTTTGTGATCGATCTGCCACCTGGTACCGCGCCAATTGCCAAGCGGTCGTACCGGATGTCCTCGGAGGAGCTTGCTTTGCTTAAGGAGCACATCAATGTGCTCTTGAGTAAAGGGTTCATTCGGTCGAGTGCTTCTCTATGGGGAGCCCCAGTGCTTTTTGTGAGGAAGAAGGATGGGTCAATGCGCATGTGCGTTGACTACCGTTCTCTGAATTAGGCGACGATAAAGAACAAGTACCCTTTGCCAAGGATCAATGATTTGTTTGATCAGTTGAAGGGCACAAAGTTTTTTTCCTTGATTGATTTGAGATCGGAGTATCACCAGATGAAGATTCATCCTTCCAATGTTTCGAAGACATCTTTCGTGACGAGGTGTGGGTCTTATGAATTCTTGGTCGTTTCTTTTGAACTCACTAATGCCCTGCCTACTTCATGAACATGATGAACAAGGTGTTCATGGCTGAGTTGGATAAGTTCATGGTGGTTTTTATGATGATATCCTCGTCTACTCCAAGTCAATGGAAGAGCATGAGCATCATTTGAGAGTTGTGCTTGAGAGGTTGAAGTCTCACTAGCTGTAGCAAGTGCAAGTTTTGGCTGGAAAAAGTTGCTTTTCTGGGTCACAGCTGGGGGAGTTGCCGTTGATCTCGAGAAGGTCAAGGCTGTTGTGGAGTGGGAGTCACCGAGGTCAGTCTCTATGGCAAGGAGTTTTCTTGGATTGGCAGGTTACTATCGCCGATTCATTGAGAACTTCTTCAGGATTGTTAAGTCTATGACCGAGTTGACTCAGTTGGGGGTGCCGTTTGTTTGGTTAGATGCTTGTGAGAGAAGTTTTTAGGAGAGTTGAAGACGAGGTTGACATCTGCACCTGTTTTGACCTTGCCAGATATTCACTAGGATTTTCTGGTCTTTTGTGATGCTTCTCGTCAGGGTTTGGGTTGTGTGGTAATGTAGAACAAGAAGGTGATTTGCTTTGCGTCCAGGCAGTTGAAGAAGCATGAGTTGAAAATCCGGCACACGATCTGGAGTTCTCGGCTGTTGTCCATCCTTTGAAGATTTGGAGGCACTATCTGATCGACAACAGATGTGAGATCTACACTGACCACAAGAGTCTCAAGTATATCTTCACCCAGGTAGAACATGTGTCAGAGGAGGTGGCTTGACTTGATTAAGGATTACGATCTTAGCATCAACTATCACCCGGGTAAAGCCAATATGGTAGTCGATGCTTTGAGTCGCAAGGCTTATTGTTCTTCTTTGATATCTGGGCAGTCGGAGATTCTTGCAGATCTGACCAGTTTGAGAGTTGAGATTTTTCCTCAGGGTTTCTTGCACGAGCTCAGGTTGCAGCCATTGTTAATTGAGGAGATTAAGTCAGCTCAGAGGCTTGATCGAGGGATTCAGTTGATCTTAAAGAAGATAAGAAAAGGTAAAGCACCTGGTTTTCGTATGGATCAGCAGGGTGTTTTGTGGTTTGGGGACCATATCTGTGTTTCGAGAGTGCCAGAGTTGCGGGATGACATTCTGAGAGAGGCTTATAATTCGAGGTATTCTATCCATCTAGGCTGTACCAAGATGTTCGAGGATCTGAGGACTCATTTCTGGTGGGTTGGCATGAAGGCGGACATTGCCGAGTATGTTGCCTTGTGTGATGTTTGCCGGCAAGTTAAGGCTGAGAATCAGAGACCGGCTAGATTTTTGACGCCATTGTCGATCCTTTCTTAGAAGTGGGATGACATCAGTATGAATTTCATCACGTGTTTGTCGATGATGTCTCGCCATCATAGTGCTACCTTGGTGGTGGTGGATTATTTGACGAAGACTGCTCATTTCATCCCTGTGAGTGAGAGGTAATCAGTTGATCAGTTGGCCAAGTTGTACATTGATCACATCGTGAGGTTGCATGGTGCACCGAGGAGCATTTTGTCAGATCACGAGCCACAGTTTACCGCGAGATTCTGGAGGAGCTTGCATGAGGCTATGGGTACACACCTGGTGTATGGTTCAGCTTACCATCCTTAGACAGATGGTCAGACGGAGCGTGTGAACCAGATTCTGAAAGATATGTTGAGAGTTTGTGTGATCACCTATAGACAGAGCTGGGAAGACAGTCTTTCTTTTGCGAAGTTCTCTTACAACAACAGCTTTCAGACCAGTTTGGGGATGTCAACTTTTGAGGCGTTGTATGGTAAGAGAAGCCGTACCCCGCTTATGTGGTCAAAGGTGGGTGAGAGGTCTTTCTTCGGTCCTACTAACAAAGCTGTAGAAGAGAAGGTTGAGAAGATTAGAGCATCTCCAGGTTGCTCAGAGCCGTCAGAAGAGTTATGCAGATAAGAGAAGGAGGCCCCTTTCATTCGAGGTTGATGATTGGGTGTATCTTAAGGTGTCACCTCTCCGTGGCACGCATCGCTTCTATGTTTGAGGGAAGTTGGCTCTAAGATTTGTTGGTCCTTTTCGGGTTCTGAGAAAGATCAAAGAGCTTGCATATAGGTTGGACTTGCCATCAGAGTTAGCGGGCGTGCATCCTGTTTTTTACGTCTCTCACTTGAAGTGTCTTCGAGTGCCGGAGGAGCAAGTTGTCCTAGATGCTTTAGATATTCAGGACACGCTTGAGTACCTGGAGTACCCTGTGAAAATTCTTGATGAAGCATTCAAGGAGACGAGGAGGTCCAAGATCAAGTTTCTCAAGGTCCAATGGAGCAATCACACCGAGCGAGAGGCTACCTGGGAGAAGGAAGAGAGTCTAAGGAATGAGTTTCACTACCTGTTCGAGTCCGCTTCTTGACCTCGAGGATGAGATCCTGTAAAAGGGGGAGTTTGTAATAGTCCAGAATTTTCAAATTAATCGAAGTGAAAATTATCCCAAATTTTGTTCCGTTCGAATTCAAATTTCATTTTTTTTGTAATTTTTCTGACGTCGGAATAATTTTGGTCCGCGGGCTTCTGTTGGGCCGAGATTAATTCTCAAAGTCTTTAATTCCCTAATTAATTTCCAAACCCCCCATTTAGCTCTCCTATAAATCCTCCCCCATTTTTATCCCTTCCCACCAGCCCCTCTCTTTCCCCATTTTTCTTTCCTCTTTTCCAAGCAGCAGCAGAGAAGATCGAGCGAGCGAGTGGGCTCTGCTCTCGTCGCCGCATCACGCGTCCCCGCGCACCATCCTTGTTTGAGCGCCACTCGTGGACCGCATCTCCAGCCCACGCCCCGTCTGTCTTCGCCGCCTTCATCCGCTTCCTTGTCTGGGTGCCGTTCCTGCTCGTCCGCAGCCGTCGGGTTCTGTGGCTTCAGGCCTTCGGTGAGAATCCCAACGTCTGGACCTTGATTTCTGCTCGTATTTGTTTGAATCGTAGTTGAGTTGGTGGTCCGCTGTTCTGCAGCTTTTCTCTGTAGCTGTTCGTGTTAGCGCAGTTTTGTGGCGCTCGTGCTGAGCGTGCGTGCCTAGAAGCAGCAAGCCGCGCTCCACCTTGTTAGCTGGACGAGTTTTGTCAGTGCCTTTTGTCTGCCTTCATCACGTTAAAGCGAAGCAATCCAAGTCAATTCCTGTGTGGTGCCAGCGGCAGCATGTTCGATAGAGCCCTTGGATTTGGTCTTGCGCTTAGAGACAAGTTTGAGCGATGGGAATCAGGATTGTGGTTGAGAGTTGGCCGGTTTGCTTGGTTCCGTGTGCAGAGTTCAGAGGAGGGGCAGTAGCAGTCAGCGCGAGGCGGAGATCGTGTCTGGTCTGGAGGCCTGGGCAGTGAGCATCAATATCAGTTGATCAATCGAGATTAGCTCTCCTTGTTTTTGATCGGTTAATCTTCGGCGATTTTTTGGGAAACTTCGTTTGGTCTCCAAAGAGTCCCAAAGTTGTTCCATTAAATTCGCCTTGTCGAGAACGTCGTGTAGAATTTTTCGAGAAACGTTTTGAGCACGTTTAGTCTAGCAATTTAAATCTGGATTTAATAATTCGAACTTAAATTATCGCGTACCTAGTCTCACCCCTGTTTGTGTTGTGTTTAGCTGGTGACCCCGAGTATGAGTACTGTGAGCCTACTCAGTTCGACGACCCGGATCCCGACTTTGATCTCGAGCTACCAGGCAGGCCACGTTCCTTGATCACTTTTGTACTCAGCATTTTAAACTGCATGTTCTGTTTGCAACCTTAATTTGTATGCCAACTGTTTTAAAATGTGCTAGCAACATTTCTGAGCCGTGTCTATTTATTGTTCCACAAATATGAGCCTTAGAATTGCTTTAGCATAATTATTTTATTTTATGCTTAGCCATGCTTAGTCGCATTTATTTTTATCTCACACCTATCACTATAAAAATAGAATTTGTGTTAAATGATTTTGAACTATGATTCAAATGTGTGAGTTTTGCAAATAACTATACAAAACTATTTAGCGGGGGCGAGATAGAGTATGAGGAGCTGAGAGACTTTTGGGAAGTCTTTGTGAGCGTACTTGTGGCGGGTATAACGGAAAGATCGGGTTGGGATCTTTCTATGAGACTTGTTGATTGTTGGCGTTGAGGTTGGAAGGGGTGCCTGCTCCTACAATTAAGGACCGAGTCCTTCGAGCCTTGTATGCTCAGTTGACAACCATGCACACCACATTACTCTGTCTAGGCAGTGGCTTGATCTTGAAGCTTGCCGAGATTGGTTGTTTACCCGTAGGTTGGCGGTGATTTGTTAGTGTGGTGTAGAGCTATGACTCCCCACATGAGATCGAGATACCCCACTTGATCAGTGGTAGGCTCTTCACAGCTTCACGACCCGATTGTGTAGGCACTTGGGATCTCTATCTTGTGTGTTCGTTGGGACTATGACAGTAGTTCCCAATGGTACTTCTCGTGGGTCCAGATGCATACACTCTGCAGAGTTATAGTCAATGCGCATTGCCACGTCTTTTTTGAAAGACACCCTCTGAGTTGTACTCCTTGATGAGTAGTTTTGTTTTCTTCCCTCTTCTATTTCAAAATGTTTTGAACTCCGGCCTTTGAGCTGTGGTTGGGTGTGGAGGTTGCACCAGCATTTAAAATGAACCCCCATTCGAGATAACGGAGATCACTGCAGAGCAAGATAATAAAATTTGACAGTTTTAAAATAATACTTTCTTGCATCTTTAAAATAAAATAAATTGTTTTAAACTTGCAGTTAGCACTTGAGTCAGTCTTTACCCTTGAAACCATTTACATGCATACATTGTTGATAGGTAGTATGCAGTTTGCTGAGTATTCGAACTCACGGCTTTCTAATTTGTTGTTTTTAGAGAACACCTGCAGCTTCGACTTCGACTACGTCTCCGATGGACCGTGAAGTCTGCTCTGACGCTCAAGCGTGCCTGTGTTGAGGAGGTTCACTGCCGCTGCCATGATGATGCTTTCGTTGCTGCTTTTCTATGGATTTCTCAAGAGTGATAGTTTTACTCTGAGATTATTTCGGTCTACGTGCTGATGGACCTATTGGAGGATTACATTGTAATAAATTTGCATTGAGTTGCTAATTTCTATTCTCGTTTCTTATTTAATGGTTCTATTATGGTTTGTTGATTGATCGCTTGTGATGTCGTGTTTGCCAACCTCTTGGGATTGGCAAGGTCACGGAAGATTGAGACTTATCGAAAGGTAAGAAAACCCAGTCGTTACATCCACCAAGTTAAAGCACTATCAACTAATGCACTAGCAACATTCAAAAGCTTTCTCGTTTCACATATACGGCATTGTCCAAGTAGATTATCCATCTCTCCTTCCCAAGCAATATATTTAATAGAATCTAAACCATCATATAAAAGAAGAGATGAAAGAATATAATTACTCTGAAAGGAGATGATGTAGCAATGGTCTGAACCTCATACGTCTTTTAATCACGTGCGGCATCTCTTTGAGGTGGATTACATCTCTTAAAGCTTGCCAACATATTGTCCACAAACTCATCTTGTTTTTTAAATGTTGCATCAATATTATCAAGGACTCTTTGCAAATTACTTCTCACATTATTTTTACCTCATTTTATTCTTGTCATGGTTAAAAAAATAGCATATAGATAGCACAAAATATTATTTTTATAGCTATAGTAGGATGGGCTGTGAAAATTTCGCAAAAGAAAATGCCTTACCGAACTCTTGCAAGGTTCTTACAAAAGCAAAGCAAAGGATAGTGCAACCAGTGGCAGGAGAAACCTGGGAGTTGTAATTTCACAATTGCAGAGTCAAATACAGTGTTGATACGAGGTGGGTATGTGGAGCTTGGAGGGTTAAAATAATGGTTAGTGGAATACAATTCTATAAAAGATAGTAATATTAGATGTTACAAGGATATGAATGATTATTGGTTCTCGATCTTCCATCAGGTCGTACTAACTCTCGATTTGGTGGAGATGCGACACATAATTGATTCGGCCTCAAATCAATATGATTCGGATCTCGCAATCACAGCACTTCTCCTCTGGTTATCAACCGTGCACACATGATTAGCCTCACCAAGAAGGCTAATCTTAGCCTTCGAATCGAAGAACACAAGGAAGAACAAGGAAGAACACAAATCAATAGCAAAATCTGAATTAAATCACGAATTTGGAATCCAACAAACCGACAAGCGGTGAAACTGTTTGATAACAGATTAAAAACTAAGCAAAAACAAGTCTAATGATGGTGGCCACTGTTTATATAGAGGTTGGGACATCCTTAGGGTGAAAGCCTAATACTAATAGGCCGAGAAAAGATACACTTCCTAAGGGCCAAAATATGTTGTCACAGCACCAGACAGATTTTGAATGTTGTATTATTTCAGTGATTTCCAGAGATCTAGGAAGTATTTGGGCACGGGATTAGATCTATTTAAAAGCTTGTCTCCTTAGCTTCCCATACATATCTAGAACGTCCAAAACGGAGTTTGTATGCTACTTCGGCATCCGTTTTAGTGCAAACTGCTCCTAGAGTCCGATCCAGACTCGAACCCTAGTTGGATTGGATCTCCTCTGGGGTTGAACGTGTCTTGCTGATCTTAAGCATCTCCAAGTCCTTTTTCATGCTTCCTTTGATCCTCTTCAATATTTCTAATCATGATAAAGTCATTAGTTAGCAGTCTATTCTTAAAGAAAGAAAGATATGTGTTCAGAAACGAGCTCATCTCTAATCTCAACTGCCGTGCGTGAGTTTCATCAACACTAATTTGAGGAGTATCTCCCCTGACAGATCACTGCTTCGCTTCTTATACAGACGGGAGCCCCATTGCTTCGAGAGATTAGATGTTGTGTCTGCATTGGAGTTCTTATCATCATAGGCTCATCCAGACTTCTTACCACCTTAATGACCATTTGGAGAGATGGAGCCGAGTGACAAGAGGTTGAGTGTTGCTTTTCAGCCACCACATGGGGATCATTACTCGAGGCACCCCCTGAGGTTGACACACGAGGCTCATGTATTGAGGGTTTGCTAGGCAGGTCGATAGCACCAAGGGCTGACTACAGAGAGCATGTTATTATACTACATCAGTGGCTGCTTTGCGTTCTACAGAGGCATGAGATGTTTGATCTGACAGATTTGCTACTAGCACAGATGGAAGATGTGATATTTGAGGGAGGGTATTGGAGCAGCCCCCAATTGTCACTGCACCCGACTCTCTAGCCGCACCTGCAGAGGATTAGACTTCTTTAGGTCTAGAGTGTCGGGAGCATGCCGTATGGCTGTACCGTTTTGAGAGGCTAGCTGTCTAGGGGGCTGTCGTGGATGGGTAGCTAGGGCTTTTGGATTTTATCTGGCAGATTTCATTTGCTTTTTGTGACATTTTGATTAGCTTGTGCTTTATTTGATCTTTTAGCTTAATGAGATTCACATGGTTTCTTGACTAACCCCATGTATGATTCCCACATTTTGTGATTGTCTTGCAGGTTCTCTTGTGTGTTGAGCTCCCTTTACACCTTTTCATGCACTAACCCTTGTCTATCCAACGTTCTCTCTTCTCTATATACTTCCTCGATGCCATCTTTTTATGTGATTAGATGAGCTTTCAAATGGGAGTCAACAAGGTAAGGGGGTAAGTTTTTCTTTTGAGATGTGCTCCTTTCATCTATTATCATCTCGTTTGAAATTTATTATGAGTACTATGGTTTTCATCGATCACCAAAAAAGGGGAGATTGTAAGCTTCATAACCTTTGAAGTCCTCTAAAAGGTATGAATTTATGATGGTTATTGAATGAACACTATAGGTAACGGTTGTGGTTGTAGGTACCACCCCGCTAAATCTCTACAACATAATTGTAACGACCGGGTTTTTTTACCTTTCGGTAAGACCCGATCTTACGTGTTTTCGCCAATCCCAGGAGGTTAGCAAGCATGTTTATCACAAGTGAGAAATCAAGAAACCATAACAGAGTGAGTATACAAGGATAAGATGAATTAGTTCAATGGAAAAATCCATAAAACTCACTGAACATCTCAAGGCAGAACAACACTACCAAGAAAACCAGGAACTGGAACAGCAGCGAGAATAACAAGCGAGAGCAAGCACCAAGATGAACTCTTCCTCCACAAGCAGCTCGAGTGCAAGAGCAAACCTCAAATCACGGCTCGGAAGCAGATAAGAACGATCTTCTAGTTGACCTCTGAAGAAGAAAGGCATGAAAAGCCCCGAGTATGTGAATACTCAGCAAACCGTGCACCACCTAGCAACAATGTATGCATGCAAAGGATAATTTCAAAGGTGAAAGCTGGCTCAAGTGCTAAATGCAAGTTTAAAATTTTTATTTTAAAGATGCAAAAAGTTTAATTTTTAAAACTATCAAATTTTATTATCTTGCCCCGCAGGGATCTCCTTTATCCCAAACAAGGGTTCATTTTAAATGCCGTTGTAATCTCCACACCTAGCCACAGCTCAAAGGTCAGAGTCCAAAAGATTTTAAAATAGAAGGTAGAGGGAACAAAACAATACTAATCATCGTGGAAGCTCTCAGGCGATGTCCCTACACAGGATGTGCAATGCGTATATGCACCTAGACCCACGAGAAGTGCCGCCGGAAACCACCGTCGTGGTTCGAACGAACACACAAGACTCATCCACAAGCTTTAACTAGCGTTACCTGTCGTCCAAGATAGAGACCCCAGTCGCCTACACTGCCGGGTTCTAGAGCTGTGAGAAGCCTATCACTGATTAGGTGGGGTATCTCGACCTCGTGTGCGGAGTCGTAACTCGACACCACACTAACATAACACCGCTAACCCACGGGTAAACAACGAGTCTCAGCAAGCTTCAAGATCAAGCCTCATACTCCAGCTGCCCCTGCTAAACAGTTTGTACAGAATTATTTGCAAAACTCACACATTTGAATCACAGTTCAAAAGCATTTATCACAGATACCATTTTTATAGTGATAAGGTGTGAAGTATAGTAAACATATGCAACTAAGAATAGCTAAGCATAAAAGTAAAGTAATAATACTAAAGCAGTCCTAGGGCTCATAGTATGTGAAACGAAAAATAGGCACAGCTTGAAAATATTGCTAGCATATTTTAAAACAAATGGCATGCAAATTATGGTTTCAAACAAAACATGATGTTTAAAATATGGGATCAAAGTTTAGTCAAGGAGCGCGGCTTGCCTTGTGAGTCGAGATCCCATCTAGGATCTAAGTCCTCGTACAGAATAGTCTTCAAGAACTCAGCAACACCTTCAGCTAGACAAATGGCACGAAAAATGGGTGAGAAACTGAAAAGGACGACTCAACAACTACTAGAACGAACTCTACGAAGGAATACACAGATCAGACAAGAACTGACTCTAGGACATGGTCTCCTAATCGTGTCTCGGGGGAAGACACGAACTAGGCCAAACATATGCGATTCGGGGTCCAAACAAGGTACACAGCACGTGTCCAGGGATCCGGTCACATGTTGGCCTGAACAGGAAAGAACTGAAGCTCGGACATAGTCACAGCCACATGACCACAAGCTGGGTCACAGCCGGACCGTGGACACGTGTGCAAGGGCTTGGACACGGTGTTTGCCACATGACCCACGGGATGGTCACCGGCTGCACGACTAAAGTACAAACCGAGGCTGGACACGGTCACAGCCGAACCTCGCGCGTGTCCGAAGGCTTGGACACGACGCTGGTTGCGTGACCCGCAGCACGGTCATAGCCCACCCGACAGCCACGAAAGCTCGGACACGGACGAACTTGTGTACCATGACCTAAACTAGGCTGATTGCTGCAGCACCAACCGAGATTGGGACACAACCGAACCCGTTGTCCCAGACCCAAAACTGGCCCGATCACAACAGAACACAAATCGGTTGGCAAAACATGATTTCGGGCTTGGACACAGCCGAACTGGTGTGTCCCTACCCCAAAACTGAATCGGATTCCACAACTCAATAGATCAGTCCACAAGAGATGATCTAGAGCTTGGACACAGCCGATTCAGCGTCTTTGCACTGAAACTGAACTGGACACCACACGAGCTACGGATCGACCCTCCCAACGGGAAAGAAAACAAAGGGGCAGAAGTGCCAACCAAACTTGAGCCAAGGTTGAAGCAAAGCTGCATAGATGATGACTGAAGGTGAAAATGACATTGGAACTCAGGATGACCGAACGATCACAAACTTGGGCTCGGTGACAGCCGACTCCATGTGACCTTGGCTTGAAGGTGGAACGATCCCTAGACCCAATGGTAAACTTAGACTTCAGCACCAACTCGTAACCACGACTTGCAAACTTTGCAACTTTGCTAAGTGACGAGAAAGGTGCAACGACAAGAGAATAGAGCTCACCACGTCTCGGTCTAATGACGAGCTGATGGCGTCGAGGGCATGGAACGCTCTCCGACGAAACGATCAATGAGCTAACTCCAAGAAAGACGATGTGGATGGTGGAACCTGCACTCGAAGTGGTGGCTCAAAGCAAAACTGACCAACGAAGGAAAGAGATGGAGAAGTCAGCACACACAGATTGAAATGAAACAACAGGAAACTGAATAGAGAAACAGAGATGCTCACCAAGACTTGAGCAAGAGCTGAAGAGAAGTTGTGGGAATTGGGCAGATGGTGAAGACGGCGTAGCTCAGATCCTTAGGGCAGATGGTGAAGACGGCGTAGCTCAGATCCTGAGTGCCCTGACATGATGATGGCGGTGATCCAGCGATCCAAAAACAAACGCCAACAATTGCCTTATTCTCAACACAGCAGACCAACAGGGCACGAAAATGAAGACAGGGAACACGGTCTCACCAAGGGAACAGCAGCGGTGGTGACAACGGCGACGGTGGCAGCTCCACCTCGACAATTGCACCTCCTGCCTTCGGCTGTGCGGTGGCTTGGCAGCCAAGACATGTTCAAGCTCCGACAATTTGGTCCTCCTAGTGTAGATAGAGTTCAAGGTTCAACCAACGGAAACAACGACCACCGAAACAATGGGAACGGAGGAAACTCATCGGAGACAACCGAGCCAAAACGAAGACGATGATGAACTCGGATAATGGAACGAAGACCCTGACAATGCGATGACCCACCAGCACAGCACCCTGACCTGCACGCGAAGCCTCTGCTCAGCACTGGGTTCCAAACTAAGGAAAAAGCAACGGGAACAAGCCGCTCTCTAGACGAGGCTCCCAGCACTTGATCTGCAACGCAGCGGAAAGGGCCTTATGGTGCGGCAAGCTCCGCAGCCTGGAGACAGGTGAGCAGACAGCACGAACTAACAATGTGGCGACGGACGACAAGGACTCAGCTTAGAATGGAGCCGTGCAGTCCACAAACAACGACGCGGACGGCGACGGGGTCGGCTCAGGAGAGGCCAACTGGGATGAAGCAGGTTGATGAGGCAGACGATGGCATGCGGACAGGGACGTGAGTGAACCGGCAATAGCACGGATCGAAGACGACGCGAGGTTGGGGTCGAACAGAGAGCTGGTGACGTGATCGACGAGCTGGGGAAGCGGGCTGGGACAGAGTGATGTAGAACCAAACGAAGACGAATACGAACAGAGCAGGTTGGGGACGACGCGAAGATCGCGCATGGTCACAATGGACGAAACCTGATCACGGTACGGACGAAGAGCAGGACAGCGCGAGGACGATGGCTGC
>BCLH01000248.1:155774-212957 GCA_001602315.1 Zoysia pacifica
CCCCCCCCCCCCCCCCCCCCCGGTCATCAAATCGGCTTTCCAACCTGGCAGTTGATTGGCGATACGGTCAATGATAGGTTGCAGCTGCTCTTTGCTTAGGCTTTTCAGGGATAGTGGCAAGCCCAAATATCGACAAAGAAAGTCCGACACTTCACAAGGCAGAAGCTGCTGCACGGCATTGAGATCCTCTGCCCCGCATCTTATAGGATACACACTGCTTTTCTGCATGTTGGTATGCAGCCTCGACGCTTCTCAAAACAGCCCTGATGTCTGCCACACCAGGGTGCAGAAACAGAACCACATCGTCGGCGTACATGGACACCCGATGATGAAGTGCCTGACTAGCGAGTGGATTTAAGAGCCCTCTTCCGAAGCTTTGGTGATCAAGCAAGACAGAACATCCATTACTAGAATAAAGAGCATAGGTGAAAGCGAGTCACCCTGCCGTAGTCCGCGACGGTGCGTGATATGCGGCCCAGGAATTCCATTTAGTAACACTTGAGTGGAGGAAGAGGAAAGGAGCCCGCTGATGATATCTCTCCAAATCTGTCCAAACCCCAATTTATGCATAACTTGAAGCAAAAAGGGCCATGAGACTGAATCAAAAGCTTTAGAGATATCCAGTTTCAGGAGCAGACGAGGTAACTTTCGCTTATGCAAAAATTTGGCCGTTTGTTGCACAAAGCAAGAAGTTGTCTTGAATGAACCTGCCTTTGATGAAAGCGCTTTGATTGGGGGACACCATGTGCTGCAGAAGCCCTGCTAATCTGTTAGCAAGCACCTTAGTAATGAGCTTGGCAAAGCTATGCACGAGACTGATAGGATGAAAGTCTTTGGCCTGGTCAGCTCCCTCCTTTTTCGGCAAAAGGGTCATGTATGCACTGTTAAGCATAGAGAAATTCCAGAACTTTCTGCTTCACACCGCTGAAATGGTAGCCATGATATCTTGCTAAATTATAGGCCAACATGCCTTGTAGAAGCAACCTGTAAGACCATCAGGGCCAGATGCTTTGTCCGCTCTTCACTGTAGACCAAACTTCCTCCTCTATGATCAGCAAATCTAGGTCAGACAGGTCGTGAGAAGCCATTTGCAGCTCATCAAGGTTGACGGAAAACTGTCTATCCGAACTAGACCCGAGCAAGCTGTTGTAAAACTCATCAATAATCTCTGCCTTCTCCTCGTGCCGAGTGCAAACTTGGTCTCCAGAAATCAGCTTCCCAATAAAATTCTTTCTCTTCCCATGGCAAGAGCAGCGACGTGGGGTGTAACACCAGTGTGTCCCCTCAGCTCTCCCCCTCTGCCGGTTGTGTCTCCTGGATTCCGGCAACTGCACTCCAAACGTCAACCGGACGATCTGCTACGTGAGTATGTCCTGATGGGTTGGGACCAAGCCTCTCTCGAACCGGTCTGCGAGCTGCCCCACCGTCGCCGGCTGTGGCCTCGCCTCTGACCTCATCACCCGGTGCGGGAAAAGAGAAATATCGCCGCTGCCTTGCTGACCCATCTTCACAGTTGCCGGAGTTCACTGGAGCAGGACCGGAGCCATCGGGCCAGAAGCGGATCGTGAACATAATGAAAACCTCATAGTTGAGTGTTCTCTTTACTGGCGGATCCTCGTCGATGGCCACCGGTGGCTCAGCAATCCACAGTTCCCTGCATTGCGGCATCAGCTCCACATCCCGGCACCACGCAGAACAGCGAAAGGATGAAAGGTCCCGTAACAGTAGCGTATCAGGGTGGACCTCTTGAATCCAAACAAAAGGGTTTAGCAGCTGCTCCACCGTGGAAGTTTCCCAAGCATGAACAGGGATGCCGCTCAACTGGACGTCGATCAGATATGGTAGCGAGCCGCCGGAAGCTCCAGCTTGTTGTGTCCATCTTTTGCACAACAGACTGAAGCGCGGTGACCTTAGAGGCTGCCGAAGGCGAGTGAGGTCGTCTACTATCTCTCCATCTGGCAAGACGAGAAGGAAGCTGCTGTTGCTAATGCACCGCAGGACAAGGGAATTCCTAGCAACATTCAGCTTCTGCGCGATCAGCGATTCAACCTCCATCGGAGTGGCCCAAACCTCTGATCCTACGACATGAACAAGAACTGCTTTCTGTAGATCATCGGCTGCGTTCGCAATCTGGTCTGACCAATTAAGGATGCATGGCGGCGCCGTCCCCTGACTGGGAGGCGATTGCGCGGCCGTCGGCAGCGTTTTCTTCGCTCCGGCTGCGCCGGCTGCTCACTGGAAGCAGCAGCGGCAGCCCCACCATGCTGCACAGACCCCATCTGCTCCGGCTGCGATGTGAAAGTGATCCGCTTCCAGACCGAGATACGCCCTCTCTGTCGAACCTGGGATCTATCTTGCACCTTGTCTCTCACCGTCTCCTGCCTCTTATGCCGAGAATGAACCTCCGCACCGCCTTCCACTGCGGCTCGACCCTTAGGGCACACGTAGGAGCGGTGCCCAGGGAGCTGGCAGCGGAAACAGTGTGTTTCCCGGCGGCAATAGCTTGCAGTGTGATTCGGAGAGAGGCAATTGAAGCATTTGCCGACGAGGTCAGCCGGCACCGGGCGCCGATGGCGGTTGGGACGCTGCTGCCGTTGCCGGCGAGCACGACGCGACTCTACCAGCTGACTCGAGCTGGGCCCCTAGCAGCCAGCACTCGACGGACTGGAGGTCGACGAGGAGGAGTCCTCTTCGGAGCAAGAGACAACACCTTCTTCGGTGCGACAGAAACCGCGGACGGAGGCTGACATGGCGAAGAAAACACCACGTCGACGAAAGAAGGAGCCGCCCTGGGCTTCATCAGGACGATCTCCAGGCGATGAGGTGAAGGACTCCGATCACACCACCTCTCCCGCTTGGAGCGACCACAGGAGAAGAACGGCACCGCGTCAGGGGACAAGGAGGAGGGGAACCCTGACGTGGGGTGGGTGGGCGCCGGGTCCAGAGTGGATGCCGGCGAGAGGCGGGTGGGCGCCAGGCCCGAAGTGGATGCAAGGGGCGGGTGGGCGCCGGGCCTGGAGTGGACACCGGCGAAGGGTTGAGGGGAGAGGAGGCGTCGGGGTGTTGGGAGACGAGGAGGCGGGAGGCGAAGAGGTGAGAGACGTCATCGTACCCTCGGGAGTGAACTTTCGATTCGGAAGCTTCAGTTTATTTGGAGAAAGGGATAAACGTTGATTTTGTTGCTGATTTGTTAGGAATTCACTTTCTCTGGGAGAAGACCATCCCTCTCTATATAAAGAGGTGTACGGTCAATTGAGAAGACCATCCTCTCTAATCGTCTAACAATATATCTTTACTTTTATCTTTTTTACCTTATCTCTTTTAAAAATCTTAATTTATGTTTTTTCTTCTTTCTGAGGTAAATGAAGGTGATCTAGCTGGTCTGTCAAGCCTAGATCAACTCTAGAAAGCCTTTGCTTCGATAAAATCCCTCCTGAGCTCGAGTTTTCAAGTGATGCTGTGAATCTGCTAAAATCAAAACTTCTAGTTTAATAAACCGAAACTTTTAGTTTTTGTTGTTTTCAATCCTTCGCACACTGACGTGCATTGTGTGTGACCTTTTAGTGTCAACACACCTATGGGACTAGTAGATCTAGGACTTGTTTGTGTGCTATTTTGATCGTTATCCTGTGTATCTCACGAATATTTTTTGTAATTTTAGAGAGGATCATAGATGTGAGTAGTACGATGGGCATTTACAACAGATTTACAAGGGCACATTAATTGATCGATTAGTTGGGTCTTGATCAGGAGTTCCCATTCTAACCAAATCGTTAGTGTTTGATATGCTTTGGCGCTTGCAGTTTTACTCTTGAAACACTGAATTCTCTGCTCCCACATTAAACTGCCCCCCGCCCCATTTCAACTTACCTTGGTCATCTTATTGTGGAAAGAGTCAAATGTCTCAAGTTTTCCATGATGATGCATTTATTTGTTCAGTGATTAGCTGTTTCGGTCTGTGGTTTCTTAGAAGAAATTGTGCGAATGTTGCCAGTGTTTATCACAAGTAGCACTGATGTTCTCTTTGCATTGTTCCAATATCACCATATATTTCTCAAGCAGTTTGACGATGGTTACCAAGTTGTGTGACTTTTACAATCCTTTTGCTTGACTAGCTATTGGCTTACTGCACATGGCGGCACCAGGCATGAGGCAGGAACAGGATTACTTGCAAGGAAGCCACAAGTAAGATTCTGACTCAGAGTTCTTCTAGGGCTGTATTAATTTTTCTTCGGTGGTTTCTTGAAAGATATTGTTCTAGAAACATTTTGTTTTAACTTGTATTACCTGGTACAAAAATGAGTTGTTTGTCCAAGCAGGTCAAGTTACTCCAGTCTTTTATGCTCCTGATACTAAACTAAAGGAAAGGCAAGTTATGCTAGGGAGTAGCGTTTCAATCATCTGATTCCAAAATATATAATAGATGTTTTTTACTTGCAACTCAACGCTCCTGATAGTACTAAATTAACAGAGTTTTCATTTTTTAAGGATCTACTAGTCTTAATTTGATGAGATGTCAAAGAAAGCTCTTCAAATATTCATTGGAAGGTAATCCTTTTTTTTTACTAACACGGTAATTCCAGTTATTTTACGGGATCATTTACTCTCTCTGGTTATACTTGCCTGGTTCGGATATCAGCAAACCTATTTCTTGGTTTGCAATGGTTATCGTGTCCAAACAGGAATACTTGATTTCGGTTTCATATAAATAGTTTACCAATTTTCTAATTCACATCATAATTGATACTTTATTGGAATTTCTATCATCCAACTATTATGATTTTTTTTTTGTAGGCGTTTCATGTTTGCAGTTATTTCTTAGCCTTCCAATGTTTATGCTGATAACTGCTATGGAGGAATGACAGAAACCAGAACAAGTGCCACTCGCTAAATATCATGTATCAAAGTCGTGACAAATGCTTATTGTTGTAATGTTGAATACATCAATGGTTTCACCACAGTTGTCATCATGTTGGATGTTACACGTCATTGCTCGCTTAATTTTTTTACCAATTTGCATAATAAAAACAATTTGGAATTACGTGTAATATATCAAGGTTTCTTTGTGTTGGTTACAAAAGATCTTCAACATGAAAGAATGATTGGTGGTTATAAGTTAGTGGAAACCAAGGTATATTTGGTCACAGTAGATGAAGGACCGAAGATGGCGACCAGAGGAGGTTGAATGGGAGTCAATAAAATTTTGCTAAAAAATTTAGCCTGTGTCCCAAAATTGATTGGAGAGCAGCAAAGAAAGTCGGAGAATAACTTGAAGACGCAAGGACGTTCAATTCTAAAAGAAATCTAAATTCAGCTCAGGTTCGAGTCCGAGTCGGATTACAGGAGCAACCTGCATTAAAATAAATGCCCAGGTTACATATAAACTCCGTTTTTGACGTTCTAGATATGGATAAAAAGCTAAGGAGATAAGATTTCCAACGGATCTAATCTTGTGCCAAAATACTTCCTAGATCTACATAAATCACAGAAACTATATGACATCCAGAATATGTTGGGGTGTTGTGACAACATCTTTTTTCCTTGGCCCGCATATCTTTCCTAGACCCATTAGTATTAGAGTTTGTCCCGTAAGGACGCCCTAACCTCTAACCATTAGCCACCGTTATTAGAATTAGATTTTTTTAGTTCAAACAGTTTCGTCGTTAAACAGTTTGCTGGATTTCAACTTCGTGAATTTAATTCACATTTTGGAGTTGAGTTGCATTCTCTCTTGTTTTTGTTTGTGTTCTTCGATTCGCAGGATGGGATTAGCCTTCTTGACGAGGTTAATCGTATGTTGGATGGTTGATAATTATAGAAAAGGTGGTGCTGCGATTGTGGAGTTTGAATCGAGTTGATTTGAGGCTGAGTTGATTATATGTCGCATCTCCACTAAATCAAAAGTTATCAAGACCTGACAAAAGATTGAAAATGACGTACACATCAAGTGGTAATCAGAGCTTCACATCAAGTGATAATCAGAGCTTCTCGTATACCATCAGGTTAACATCTGTCCTTGTCAATTTTGCATTCATCCATAGAAAAGCCACTAAAAAATATTAGATCATTAGGTGTTCACTATCCAAGCCGTGTTTAACTATTGCATAATTTTATTTCAATGTTTGTAGTGTTGAATTTGTGTTCTTAGTTTGAATTTTTGTTCTTGGTTTTTTGAAAATTTTTTGCATTCAGTTGTTTTCCTTTTTCATTTTTCATTTATCGCTTGCATCAAAACTTTTCTCAACCCACTCATCCTTTCTTTGAACCACTAACAGGTCCCTAGGGTTTAAATCACCCATCTATAAACTTCTGTCACAAAATCATCTACAAATTTCGCACTCAATTTGAAATCCAAATCTGTTTTCAGCCTTTCAAAAAACCTGGTACGGAAATGCATCATTAAAATAGTCATAACTTTTATTTCTTGACTTCAAATTAGACATATAAGTAACTTTTGGATATCTACAGCAAATTTCCTACCCTCCAATAATCCGAGATTCGACAATTTTTGATCATATGTTTCTTTTTTCGTGCTCCAAAGTTTCAGAACAAATTTTACATAAATTTGAGATTTTCTCTAGGTCACATATTTCATCAAATTGTTCTAAAATTTGGTCGTGTATCTTTTTTGTGCTTCTGATTTAGAAAAATATCATAAAAATAAAAGAAAATACAAAATTTTGAACATCAAGAAGCCAGAAATTAACCTTTGCTGATTTTTCAAGTGTTGAACAATTTGTTGATTTCTGGAGCTTCCTCGTTTGTGTTATTGCTACCCTTTGATATCTTTATTCATATTCTCATACCATCTGAATTTTTTATAAGATTGTGCCAGTATATAAAACATAGTACTTAGAACACTTATTCAATATTACTATTTTTATAGAGTTGTGTTCCTCTAATAAGTTTTCGGCCCTCCAAGCTCGACATATTCATCTCTAGTCAGCAGTGCATTCGACCTTGCAATTGTATCATCACAAATTCCGGGTTTCTCTTGCTACTGGTTGCATCATCCTTTGTTTTTTGCTTTGATAAGAACCTTGCAAGAGCTTAATAAAGCATTTTCTTTTACGAAATTTTCACCACCCATTCCACTATAGTTGTAGGAATAATATTTTGAGTCGTCTATGTGCTATTTTTTTTCTAACCATGACAGTAAGAAAAGGAGGTGAATACAATTTGAGTATTACTTTGGACAGAGTCCTTGATATTCTTGATGCAACCTTTAGAAAAAAAAATGAATACATGAACAATATGTTGGCAAACCATGAGAGATGTAATCCACTCAGAAATTTCTTGCACGTAATCAATAGATGCATGAGGTTCGGATCATTGCTACATCATTTCCTTCCACGAGTAATTATATTCTTTCATCTCTTCAATTATATGATGGTTTAGATTCTATTAAATATATTATTTGTGAAGAGAGATGTATAATATATTTGGACAATGTCGTTTGTGTGAAAGAAGAAAACTTTTGTATGTTGCTAGTGCATTAGTTGATAGTGCTTCAACTTGGTGGTTTATAAATTACTATAAATATCTTCGAATGTGGAGTGATGCTAAAATTTTAATGAGAGAATTTTTTTGTTGATACATCTTATGAACTTATGTCTAGTTGTGATTACACTCTTTGGAGGAGGAGCTTTCTATTTTACCTTCTACTGCACCTAACATTTTGCAGAAAATAGAGATCAAACAAGAAGATGAAAGTGATACAAAAGTGATAAAAGAAGAGATACTAATGTTTCATACACCCAAGATGAGGATCATAATACATCAAAAGGTATTGCTGAAAATGAGAAAAAACTTGTTGAACATCGATCTACAAAAGATGACAATATTTCAATCATTCTGAAAGTTCTTGTCTATTCAACTATTCTAAAGCGATAGCTAATATCACCTTTTATCCATTTATCTTTATCAATGTCTTATTTGCCCACTAGTTCATGTGATAATAAGAGGTTGTGTGCTGATACTTCTATTCTTTCTATGCAACAAGAATTGAATGAATTTGATATTTTTAATTTTTATCCATTCACTAGTGCTGAAATTGAACATTTAACTCTCATTACTTGTGAAAATGATAAGCTGAATTGCTATCTTCTCCAAACACTGTGGGTTATATTGGATATGATTCTTTTTATGACCTTGCTACTGTTGAGAGGATAATATTTTTGAAATCTAATTTGCCTTTGTTAACGAGAACCAATCTTTATGTTATAGGCAATTGTGATCTTAGTGTGTTTATGGTACATAGAGTTTATATTTTCTCAAATTGAAAATCTATTGCATGATGAAAATAAATGACAAACTAGATGATGGAAATACAAAATATCATGCTATGTCATGTTTATCCAGTTTTTCTAAGGTAACACACTTTATGCCTTCACATAAGAATGATAATGATGATGCTGATCACTTGGATTATTTAGAAAATAAATTTTGGAAAAAAATTGGTCTTGCTAATTTTTATGATAAAAATGATTCATGTGATGCTTTAGTTTTCAAAGATGCTTTGTTTGCATGTTGTGACCTTTTTACTTATTCGCTCACTCCTGTTACTAACCATTTGTCGAAGTATCATGATACTATTCTCGAAAAAATACCTTTAGGACTTCCACCCATTCGACTGAGTGAGCACAAAATTGTGTTGAGTCTGGAAGCAAGTTTATCAAATTGTGTTGACTGAGGGAGCAAGCCGAGGACAACTTGCATCAAGAAAGGGAGAATGATGAGATTATAAGGATCTTTGAGCCACCAAGTGATTGCATTTAAATACCCCATGGCCTCCACCTTTTTATGCATGTTGTAGGGCATAGTGGAGACAAGCAAACACATTTCCTTCTCCAAACACTCAAGCATCTTCACCGTTTCACTAGTTAGTCAATAATCAACCAAGCCTAAAAAATATCCCTAAGAACTTTGCAACTCAAACCTAATTCTAATTCATCAGTGATGACACATTTCAACATGATTCCTCAATCTCCCCCTTGATGAGTACATTGACAACACCAATTGCACAAAGATTTGAATTTGAGAAAAAAAACATAAAGCTCATCTAAATGGCCCAAAACCAAAATAAAGGCATAAAAGGCCATCTGGCATAAGAGGAGCCAAATGAGCTCAAAATGGTGATTGCTACTCTAAAAGAAAGAGAAAAAATCTCAAGGAGCTCAAGAATGACTCAAACAAAGTGAAAAACTCCCCCCATCTTGTGATAACTTGTTGCAAGGCAAATGCAAAATTTGTATATGAAACTCAAAATCCCCCCCCCCTTTGGCAATGAACTCACAACAAAATTCATGGAAGCCAAAAATGCAATGCACGAGGGAGCGAACTAAAGAGCTTCAACAATTAGGCTTAATAGCATTTAACTATGATAAAATCATCCATAGAGCTAAGTGTAAAAGCAAGAGCTCACAATCGCACAAAGTACAAAAGAGATAGCATGACATAACGACAAAATAGCTATACATGTTAAGCAAGAAGATTAGATGGCTCATATAGATTCAAACATGCTAAGAACGATAAGAGCTATCACCGAAAGTATAATCATCTCAATCCAAGACAAACCTAGTATTAAGTAAATAAAAGAAAACTAGCTAGATTTAATCTTAATCATGGCAACAAGCATTTGAGAAGATGTGCTTTGTCAAACGCTCACATATGTAACAAATACTCAATTTGATCAAGTTAAGTGGGTTGTTTGCTCAATTTTAGTTACATATCCTCAGGTGACCTCTTATACAACCGGAGGGTCACACGACTGGTTACGACAAACACCCCAAGACTTCAGGGCACCTTATTGGATTTACTTTTTATCCTCAAGTAACCTTTTATCCAAGCGGAGGGTTGCGCGACGGGTTACGGCAAACACCCTAAGGCTTCAAGGCACTATATTGGATTTACTTTTTATCCTCAAATGATCAAAGTAAAAGGAGCAAGGTTTCATCATGAGCTAAACATTTGCAAACACATGGTGCCAAAGCCAAGATATCATCTAAACTAGCTTTAACACAAGCTTTGACAAGGTTAAGAACAAGCATACACGTGGTGGTCAAAATTTCATGATGCTTAGCATAAGTCTCACAAATTGCAAATTTTCATCTTAGAGATTCGCAAATTACTCAAAATAAATTATGCCAAGCTATCTAGAAGAGACTAAGTAGAGAGTTTACTACTAACAGTCACACACAAGCTAAATGCAAGAAAGCATAAGAGGTGAAGCTCATCTAAAATGCATATGCTACAAAATGAGATGCAAGACTGAAAAGTAAGATACATATTTACAAGAAGGTACCAACTCCCCATTAAATGATGACATAGGGATGACACACACCAACCTCCCTCCCGAAAGAAAAATAAATCTCGAAGCATCAAGGGGGCTTGGTGAGAATGTCGGCAAGTTGATTGTGGGTATCGATGTATTTGAGCTCAATCGCACCTTTCTCAACATTATCTCTCAGGGTGCGAAACCTCACATTGATGTATTTGACCTTGCTATGTTGATATGGGTTATTCAATAACCAAATGGCAATTGAGTAATCATATAAAAGTGGAACACTCTTGAAGTTCAACACATAGTTACTCATGGTATAGACCACCAATAGGATTTGGGAGCAACAACCGGTGGTACAACATATTTGGCTTCGGTTGTGGATTGGGCAACACTAGATTGCTTTCAAGAAGACAAGTACCAGAAGTGCTCATCCAATCAAGCCGACAACCAGTAAAATCCGCATCTGAATAGCCAACAAGATTAAGAGAAGACGAAGAAAATACCAAAGGCCATACTCAAGGGTGTATTTGAGATACCTGAAAATGTGTTTCAATGCTTGACGATGAAACACCCTTGGAGAAGCTTGGAAGCGGCTACAAAGACACACAACAAAGTGTATGCCAGGTCTTGTTGCCATCAAGTTCAAGAGGGAGCCGATCATACTCCTGTACTCCATTTGGTCCACTGCTTCACCATCAATATCTGGGTCGAGTGCTATCGTAGTGGTCATCGGTGTCGCTAGTGGCTTCGCATCTTCCATGTCGAACATCTTTAGGAAATCTTTCGTGTGCTTTGTTTGGTGGATAAAGATGTTTTCCTTGCACTGCTTGGTTTGATGTCCTAAAAAGTAGGTCAGCTAACCCATTATTGACATCATAAATTCACTTTCCATGGTCTCCTGAAACTTGACACAAAAAGCATGAGAGGAACTGCCAAAATTATATCATCCACGTATAGCTGAACCATTAAAAATCTTTCCATGATTGAGATAAAATAATGTTTTATCAGCACAACCCATCACATAGCCCCACTCTAGCAAGAAATTCTTAAGCCTAGAATACCAAACTCTAAGTGCTTGGTTGAGCCCGTACAAAGGTTTTTGAAGCTTGTACACTCTATGTGGAAACTTGCGATTCTCAAAACCTGGTGGTTGCTTAACATAAACCTCTCCCTCTATTAACCCATTTAGAAAGGCACTTTTGACATCCATCTGATAGAACTTAAAGCCCTTAGATGATGCAAAAGCTAGCAAGATCCTAATGGCTTCACGACGAGCCATAGGAGGAAAGGTTTCACTAAAGTCCAAACCCTCGACTTGGCTAAAACTTTGAGCTACAAGCCTAGCCTTGTTTCTCACCACAAGGCCATCCTCCCCATGTTTGTTCTGAAAACTTATTTGGTTCCAATGATGTTGACATTGGGAGGGAGATCTACAAGGGTCCACACTTTGTTTCTCTCAAAGATTTTCAACTCTTCATACAAGGCATTGACCCAATTGGAATCAGAAAGAGCGTGCATCTCAAGGTTCAAAGGAGGCAACAAACAAAGAATAAGTAAAGCAAAAAGATGAGCAGACCTCGACCTTGTTATCCATTCATTGATGTTACCAATCATTTGTTGTGGAGGTTACCAACGCTGAATGTGGTGAGGGGCCTCTATCTCAGAGCATACTTCCCCATCAACCACAGCTAGAGCAGGCTCGACTATAGCTGATGACGATGCAGAAGTGTCTGGACCCTCAGCTGGAGCAATCGAAGTAGGGATTGGCTTAGATGTAGGCAAAGTAGCGGGAAGTCATTATTCTTCCTCATCATCATCCAGAGCCGATATGCCTTCTACAAAGATGTTCTCGCTCATTTCTCTGACACCTGCAGCCTCAACTACATTTCATGTACAAGAGTTTGATTCAACAAAGGTCACATTGTAGGACTCCACGATGGTGTTAGTTTCTAGATTCAAAACTCTACAAGAATGACCATGTTTAACCAAGGAAAATACTATCAGAAGATCATTGCTCAAAACTTATCAAGATAACCACGCTTTAGGATAAAAGCATTTGCAACCAAAAGCACGCAAATGTGAAACAAATGCCTTCCTCCCAAAGCGCAGCTCATAAGAATTCATATTAAGAAAGAACGCAAGAATAAACAGTTAGAAACATAAAAAATTGTGATGAATGGCTGCCAAAAAGCGCCTATGCTCATCAAGTATTGTCTGAGCCATCTCAACTAAGGTTCTATTTTTGCTTTCCACAACGCCATTTTGTTGAGGCACACGAGGTGCAGAGAATTGATGCTCACTACAGAAAGCATCAAATGGGGAGTTCTTAAACTCGGTGCCATTATCACTATGAATTGCTCGTAATGCACCAGAGAGTTTCTTGAAGAACCTCAAAGCTAAGCTCCGAAAGTGTTGAACACTTCAACCTTGCACTCAAGAAAGAACACCCAAGAGTAGCGAGAAAAGTCATCAATAATCACAAGAACATACCACTTGGCACTCGCCGAACGAACCAGGGAAGGACCAACAATGTCCGTATGATGCAATTCCCCTGGGAGTTAAGTCATCACCAAGTTAATTGGTGGGTGAGAAGTGGCAACCATTTTCCCATGACAACAAGGAGCACAAACCAAATTTTTCTCAAACTTTAGCTTAGATAATCCATGGATCAAGCCTAGACCACTTAAGCGGCATAGTAAGTCAAAGCTCATGTGACCTAGTCTCCTATGCTATATCCAAAGCTCAGAAGAAGGTTGCACAATCAAACACTTATGTGAAGCAACATTAGCGGAGAAGTCAGCACGAAAAACTCTCCCAACATGAGAAATATCACAAACCAAAGCACCGCTAGAGTCAAGAACTCGAGAAGCATTCCTTTTGAAGCGCACTTCTAAGCCATCATCAAGTAATTGTGAAATAGAAAGTAAGTTATATTTGAGATGCTCAACCAAAGTCATATCCTTGAGAGTGAAGTTACCATTTATCTTGATGACACCCTTGGCTTTTACTATTCATTTACTGTCATCCCCAAAGGTCCCATACTCACAACGCTTCAAGGGAGTGAGGCTGGAGAACCATTTTTTGTCACCGGTCATGTGTCTTGAACAGTTGGAGTCCATCAACCACTTGTCCTCCAGTTCTTCATCTATCACCTGCATATAATAAGAAGAGGAAAAGGTCGATGGCTTAAAGCTAAGGCTAGAGAGTAAGTACATAGGAATCCAGCACCAAACCATATGACCCTTAGAGGTGAAAATAGCTCTTGGCCTTTCAACACTCAGAGCCCCTATGATGGGTGTCATGATGGGGAAAACGTGAACCATCAAAGCGCTGAAACTTCGCTCTTGTGTCATGTGGATGAGAATCGTATGAGAGATTGTACCCACACGGAGGACGGACACCATGACGGTGGAAACATGGGTCGCAAACATGTTGTGACACAATGCGCCTGTTTTGAGAACTAAAGCCATATGAGTGATGACCACGTCCACAAAAATGGCGAGTCGAGAAGTGTGGCTGAGAATCAAAATATCCATCTTGGATAGAATTCCTATCTAAATCCAGCTTGGCTTCTCTAAATTCATATGTGCCAATAGTAAAACTCATCCAAATGACCACCCTAACCACAAAACATGCAAATGTAGTCTATTTTAGGCTTGCTTAGGTTGCATGGGTGGTTTTATCTTTTGCTTCTCAGGTTGCTTTCGCTTGAAAGAGGGATTTGGGTTAGGTGGGTAGTAGGTGTCCATAGGTTTGATGGATTCTTTCTCATCATAGGGGTTGGAGGTAGGCACAAACGTACACACATTCTCACTTTCTTTGTCACATCTCTCAAAACCCAAACCTAATTTCTATATTGATCTAAAAGCACTTTGCTTAATCCTAGTCAAGTTACTCTCAATATTCTTTTCACTTGCCAAGGTTCTCTTAAGATGGTTTGTGAGGAATTCTTTCTTTTTTGGATAGGTTTTGGTTTTCCTCTCGGGTTATGGTTAGCTTGTCCTTAGAGACACACACTTGACATTGTGGTGGAAGCACTTTGAGAAATTTAGCTTCGTCATTTTCTAGCTCTTTCATAGCATTCTCAAGCTTACTGGCAACTTGAGCATGCACAACCTCCATCTTAGCAAGATTCATGATTGCTTGATATGACTGACACTAAATAGTTGTCCTCATCAGTTTTAGACTTAAGCAAAATGAGTTCAACGTGAGTGCTTTCAAGTTTGCAATTAAGCTCCTTGTTTTCACGAATAGCATCACAAAATTTCTTATCTTGCTTAAGGATAATAAACTGCAGGTTCTCTATTTCGGATGAGAGCTCATCAAGAGAAGGGGATACCTCACTCGTGCCAGAGTCAGAGTCGTTCTAAGGATCATCCTTGGCCATGAAGCAAAGATCGGTGAAGCCCTTGTTCCTTTTGTCCCAAGGCTTCTCCACATCATCATCCGAACTTGAGTTCTCTTCACTTGAAAAAAGGTCAACATCACTGAGCGCGACCACACAAGCACGTGCAACCACCTTGACTGGCTTTTTGGAGTTTTTGCCTTTCTTGGTGAAGCAGTTCTTCTTGGCTTCATTGTTGTTGTGGTCATGGTGGCCAAAACTTTTTTTTTTTGCTTAGGGCAGTCAACGATGCCGTTTCTTGGATCACGACACTCAAAGCAGCCGCATGAACCACCGCCTCTTCTTTCTTTTCTGTTGCTGTAGACTCTCTTGAACTTTCTTGTCAACAATGACAACTCCTCATCAAGAATGCACTCCATCTGTTCATCAAAAGCTGTGACAAGAGAGGACAAAGCAAACTCCAAAGAGGTCTTGTTATGTGAGGGGTTAGTTCCACACAGATTTTCATAATTTGCCCTATACTTTCTTGAGAGCTCATGATATTTCAGATTGCTATACAATTGCACGAAATCAAGAGTGTTGAATTCAGGAAGATTGCTCATCAAGAGAGTAAAGCAATTATTTAGCCATTTCATTATCAAAATATGCAAGATTGCCACAAGCTCTAAGATTGCTCACAATGGCCTCAAACCTAGCAAATGTATTATCTGATTAGTGCCCTCATGGTAGGTGCACAACTTCACCCAAATAACATGTGCAGTTTCTAAGTGTGAGACACGATTAAACTCTTTCCAACCAAGAGCAGATATTAGAATGTTAACAACTTTTGAGTTGTTCTCATACCTGACTAACTCATCCGCTTGGAGTAATGTGAGATTTGTTGGCATCTGATGCTGATGCTCGACGATGTCCCAAATTGCTCGCACTTGACTCAGAAGATAAGCCTTCGTTTGTGATTTTCAATAGGAAAAATCTTCCCCATTGAAGACAACGAGCTTAATCGCATTTTTCTCTATGTCGCCTTCCGATCAGGAACCGGTTAAGGTTAACAAGTGATCAAACCTACTCTGGCACCAATTGAAGGATCGAAGATGGCTACCAGAGTGGAGTGAATGGAAGCCAATAAAATTTTGCTCAAGAACTTGGCCTATGTCCCAAAATCAACCTAATGCATCTCTTGACTTAGATCACTAGGATTAAGCACACCAACTAGTGATGAATTAGTCCTAGAAGTGATCTAAACAACAAACTTGATGAGTGGAAGCAAAACCAAAAGAATCCAACTCAAGAAAAGGTTTCTGCACTCTTTACCGAACACTTAGAGGTCAGATCAGACCCTCTGTACCGGAATGATCGATTCCAGGCCAGATGGTCTGGCAGGAGGTTCTCTGGAATGACCTCCAAAAATCACAAAATTTGGACCATAGCTTCCTCAGGATATCATAGAGCTATTCCAACCAGAATAACTCAAAAATCTCAAGAAATGAGAGAGATATTGAGTTCTTAGTGCAAGACCCATGTTTTGGGTGAAATCAGGGAAATAGATGAAATCGAAGGTGCTCGTGCCATGGATTGAACTAAGGATTGATATAGATTGATATAGAAACATTCTAGCACACCTATCACTTTGAAACCCCAAGAAATCCACCCAAAATCCACCAAATCCAAGATCTAAAGAATTTCTCCAAAAGACACAAGAATATGAGAGGAAAGAGGATGAACACGAAAATGATTCAACTTGAACTTGGTCGATTGATCGAAAGGTTCAGGTTACAATCAAAAACTTGGCAAGGAAACAGCTCTCATTCTCCCACTCTTTAGAAGAACAAAGATTGTCTCTCACACAATCTCTCCTCTCCACTAAAATATGAAGCACACCTTAGCACCTACACATCATGAGACAAGAAAACACGTTTCTTTCTCCTCCAAACACTCAAGCATCTTCACAATTTTATTAGTTAGTTAATAATCAACCAAGCCTCAAAAATTAACCCGATGAACTTTGCAACTCAAACCAAATTCAAACTCATCAATGACTCATCACTCATAATAAACCATGGCACATCTCAACATGGTTCCTCAATAGACTTGCTGTGACCACCAGTCAATTGGTTACTAATAATGAACATGTAGCCATAAAGGAAGGGTTAGTAACTAATGGTGGAACATTTAGACACCAGGGTTTCAAATGTTGGTGGCCAAATAGCTGCAGCGACAAGGCTGTAACCACCACAATGTCAGCAAGGTAAGTTGGTGACTACAGGTAATAACGACCATTTTGAGACTTTTAGTTACCAAGTACATTGGTCACTAAAAGTCACTTTTCTTGTAGTGAAAGGGCCTTTGGTACAGCTATTACTTCTCTGAAAACAGCTTTGGCTTTGAGATGGCTGAAAATGCAGCTTTTCTGGCTAGGACTACCGCTTATAAAAACATCTGTAGATCGGTTTCTCATGGCTTCTCCTAAAAACATAGCAGATTGGAATACTGAGTGGTAAAAGGGATAGAAAGATCTGTCCGAGCTTATGTTTCGGTGGTTCCGTGATTCTTTTTCTTTGCACGGTTTCAACCTAAAAACAAATAGAGACCCTTCTCTCTCGTCTTATTTTTTGATGCAACTTAAAAAAAGGATGGAGAAGTCGTGTCAAAGGAGGTTTTAGTGTGAAGCGGCTTCTACTCAAAAGTGCAGAGGTTAAGTGCTAAGTTTTCAATGCGTTTTCTGATGCCAATAGATTACCCGGTGCAGATCCCTGTATTGAAAACTTAATTAAGATTCAACTAGGAACTATTTTGATGATGGAAGTAATCTATAATATATCAGGACAGAATCGCTTTCAATAGAGTGGGTGGTATGTCACCCTCGGCCACCTAAGCTCAGCTCAGCTCTGGAAAGCAACAACCATAGTGCAGTGAGACCACCTAATTGATATTCTAGCATTCCATGGAAGAGCTAAACACATAAAGGTGGAATTCCGTTTAATTAAGGATTAAGCAGATACGAAGGCATTCGAAGTGCAGCTCACCTACTCCGTATTAATTTGAAACTTGAAAGCTTGCGGATACATGGTGTCCAATAAAACATTCAACCATATTACCAAGTGAAATGGGAATTTGTAGTGCAAGTCTACATGTATGTGACCATATTCCAGGTGCATTTAAGCAAGTTACGAAGCTTTGGGAACATGTTTCTAACGATATGATTTCTACCCCTCCGTCCTAATAGAAACTTGTTTCTATGATTTGTTGACCGTGCCTTGGACCAATAATTTTTATAAATTTAATTAACTTGATCATGTTAAGATTTATATTTTTAGATTCATCGTAAAAAATAATTTCATAACATATAAATTATGTATTATTAAAGTTGAACAAGCTCTGTGAGAAGGGTACACATTTTGTTCAGACAAAGAGAATAAGCTTTTTATTGGAATGGAGGGAATACGTATTGAACAAGCTCCATGTGAAGGGTACATTTTTTTGTCAGTTGTCTCCATCGCGGAGAGACGGACTTGTTACCAGGTAAATTCAGTTGACATTCTGAGGGTCTTGGCGCGGAGGGCAAAGTTCCTACAGTGAGTAATCCTTTGAAATGGGTAGATCTAATTTTGCCGTCCTCAATGTGTTGGAGCAAGAATCAAAACAAAATGTAGGCTTGTAGCTATACTTTTCTCTATTCAATTAACTTATAGCTACACTTTTCTCTATTGAATCATCTGATAAGCAATGTAAACCATGCCTAGGGCCCCATGTGAAACACATTAATTTTCTTGCAACTATACAAGAATTTCAATTGTAAGAATGCTTCCTGGGAAGAAATACATTATTCTAAAAAGGAATACTCCATTACAAAGGGGTCCTAGATGATTACAGAACCATGATATTAGGATGATATGGTGCCAGTATTAGCTATGTTGTTACCATACATGTTGCGTCCGGCGAGTGAGCTAGTATTATCTCCTCAAACTTGACTTTTGAATTTACTACTAGTATGTATTTTCTGGGCTTTCTTATGTAAATATCATTGATTGGGACATAATCTAATCCCACCCCCCCCCGGCGGAAATTTTTAGTTGCTGAGACTTCAGGGGAAATATTGCCCACACCACATACGGAGATTCAATAGGATACTAATCATTTCAATCCAGTATTTCAAATGGAGGGCTTCTAGCCATTGAAACTGAGACAGCAATTTATTAGAACAAAAACCCTCAGAACACGGAAACAAAATGTAATATACTCTGTTTCAAACTTTCAGTGTATACCAAGAGCCTTGAATCTACGTACTAATGAAAGACTAGCAGCATTCCTCGTCTGCCAGTCGTCTGTGCTCTCCTTCCTCTGCTCAAACTTGTCCAACACCTCCTCGTTGCCATCCAGAACGCTGACTATCTTCCTTATGCTCGGTCGTGCTGCTGGGTCCGATCGAGTGCACGCAATGCCAAGCCTCGCTATTCGCACAAGTTCCCGCTCATCAAACTTTCCTGTCAGCCTCCTATCCGCCAGGGTCGCTATTGGTCGGTTCATATCTTGATAGAGTTGCACCTTCCTGAGGAGAAGAACCTCCGGCAGCCTTGGGTCCACAGCCACTGTACCTGTCACCACCTCCAGCAATACCACGCCAAAGCTGTAGACATCAGCCATGGTGGTCGCTTCGCCGGTCTCCATGTACTCCGGTGACATGTAACCAAAGATGCCCCGTGCACAGTTAGTTGTTGCTACAATATGATGCCCACCATGGTGCTCGTTTCTTGAAAGGAATTCAGCCAGAGCAAAGCTTCCAAGCCGTGGATTCATATCCGGATCCAGGAACACCGCAGATGATGTGATGTTGCGGTGGATGACTTTCTCATCCCACTCCTCGTGCAGATATAAGATTGCGGACGCGAGAGCTTTTACGATTTTGTACCGCTGGCGCCACGCCAGAACCACGCCATCGCGCCCGATGAGGTGATGTCTGAGAGGCTTCCCTGGGGAGTAGTCGTAGACTACAAGCATCTCGCCCTGCTCGGTGCACCATCCGCGCAGCTGCACAAGGTTCCGGTGCCGGAGCTTTGCCAGGTTGCAGAGCTCTCGGGTGAACCTGACGCGCAACGCTGGACATGTCTTCATGCCGAGGCGCTTAACCAGCACATGGATGCGCCCGTTGCCATTGTCCATGAAACCCTCGTACCCTGTCCCGAAATCCAGCTCCGCAACCACCTGCGACTCAGAGAATTCGTTTGTGATCGTGACGATCTCCTTGTAGGATATCTCACGCGGCAGATCAACATTAGGAATAGCAACCGGCTGCGACGAGCGCTTGCTGCCGTCGTTGTAGAGGCCTGAAGATCGGGAGCTGGATCTTCCGTCGTCTGCAGTGAGAAAAATGGTCTCTCCAGCAGCGGTGGCATAGACATGCCTTGACAGAGACATGGCCGTGCTGTTCGTGGCGTCATTGGATGTCGTGCCGGATTCGGATGATGAAGTGAGAGAGATGTATCTTGGCAGAGCTAAAAATGAAGGGAGAGGTGGGAGGTCGCCGGAGGAGGTATCGGACAGGTTCTCCATTACCCACTTCATGGTTGGACGGGCCTTGGTGTCGTATAATGAGCAGAGAAGGCCAATATGTATGAGCCTTCCAATGTCCAATAGCGCGTATGTGCCATCCGGCAGTTTCGTGTCCGCAGCCTTGAGCAGCTTTCGCCCGTCAGACAGCCGTCGCACCCAATCTAGCATAAAGATTTGGTCGTCCGGGTATGTCAAGTCTACCGCACGCCTCCCCGTGGCCACCTCCAGGAGAACGATTCCAAAGCTGAAGACGTCAGATTTTGCCGTGCCGCTGGATTGGCGGTGGAAGCTCTCCGGCGGCAGGTATCCAATAGTTCCACCAATCCGGCTTGTATCCATGAGCCGGAATTTGTAGTTGACCGAGGCAGAGGATGACAGTACTGACGGTGGTGACGGGGACACACCTAGGTGTCTCTCACCCACATCGTCAGCACGTACGGTGTGCTCGAGCCAACGGGCGAGGCCGAAGTCCCCAAGCCGGGCGTTGTACTCCGAGTCGAGCATGACGTTGCTCGCCTTTACATCCCGATGGATGATCTGTGTGTCTAGCTCCTCGTGCAGATAGCAGAGGGCAGCAGCGAGCCCGGCTACTATGCGCCGTCGCCGGTCCCAGCTCAAAACCGGAGCCTTTGCGGTGGTGGGTGCAAAGAGTAAACGGTCGAGGCTTCGATTGGGCATGTAGTCGTACACCAGCAGCAGCTCGTCTTCACCTTGCACGCACCATCCTCGAAGCTGGACGAGGTTGCGGTGTCGCAGCCTCGCCACGGCAGTGAGCTCAGCAAGGAAGGACTTCTCAAATCGATCGCCGCGGCTGGCCACGCACTTGACGGCCACCGTCGTGCCATCGCTTGGCAGCACGGCACGGTACACCCGACCGAACCCTCCGCTCCCAAGGACCTCCTTGTCGCTGAACCCGTTTGTCCCGATGTACAGCTCCGAGTAACTGAACATCCTTGGGCTACTGCCGGCGCCCGCCAGCTTCCTTCCTCCAACATCATCGACGCCGGCGATGTCCTGGAAAGCAATCCCAGATGAATCTTGGCACTGGTCGACGCCGCTACATGACCTGCAGCTAAGGCAGGATAGCACGCGGCTAATCTTGTCACGGATATAGGACAGAAACGTCTCACGGCGGCGCGGCTCCTCCGCGGCCAGGACAGCATCATCGGCGTCCATCGGCAGCACAAAACACAAACGGCGCAGAGACATGGGCGGTGTGCCGTGCGCGAGAAAGCAACTGACTTAATGAGTGGAACGTCCACGCATGCTAATCGATGAAATCAGTGCGCGTGGAGGAGAAATTAAAAAGCAGGCGGTGGATGTACGCATCCGTGTTGGAACAAATGGGGAATGGGAATAGCTGAGGGCAGGTGGGGAAGATATCAGCTAGAGAAGGGTCGGTAATGTTTATGCAGTAGTGTGTGGACTTGCGGTGGCCTGGTAGGTAGAGATGGTGGGTAGAGATGGTGGGCGGTTCCCTCAGTGGACTTTGGTTGTGCGCGGGGCCGAGTCATGTTTTGGAAGATTGAAGTTTCTAAAAAAAAATGTTTTGGAAGATTGAATTATTCCGGGCCCTAAGATTTTAAGGACTCTTTAGATAATAAAATAATCTTATATCTCCATTTTTTTAAATTGTTATCACTGTTGACTTCTAACTATTGATTTTAAGTAAAAGTATAATAAATATCATACAAAAGTTAAAGGTGACATCGATTTAGAAGTGAGGGAAGTATCTCTAAATAGAGCTCCATTTTATGCTTTGAGAAGTAGCTACCATGATGTGTACGTAGGTTCCGATCTTCCGTTAGATTATGATAACTTTGGATTTGGTGAAGATGCGACACAATTAATTCGTCATCAAATCAACACGATTCAAACCTTGCAATTGCAGCACCACTTCTCCTCTGAATATCAATCGTGTATACACGATTGACCTCCCCAAGAAAGTTAATCTCAGCTTGCAAATCAAAGAACACAAGTAAGAATAAAGACGAATATAATTCAATTGCAAAATATGAATTAACTCACGAAGTTGGAATCCAACTATAACACCTCGCATTTCTCAAAATTAAAGAAATCAAATTCCATTGAATCGAATTCAAAGGCAACAAAAACCGAGTTCAAAATAAAATGGCTCCATTGAAAAATTCCAAGTATGAATTGAATTTGAAATGAAAAGTAAAGGCTCAAAATATTTCAAAAGAAACATATGAAATGAATTATTGTTTCAAAATGATCACAAATATTAGAGAGTGTAAAAAGAATTTTTGTGAAATTTTGATTCCAAATTTAAAAACAACCAATTAAATTATTCATTTAAACAACTAGCAGTCTTTTCTATTTTATAGAATAAAATCTGTTGACCCTAAAACAAAAGTTGTTCCTCATGATAAGATATATCACCTTGCAAAGTTTTAAATTTATCGGAGCTTAGAAAGTTAGGTTTTTAGGATAAAAACGGAGGCCCTGCATGAAAATCCGAGAAAAATCAGAAAAATTTAGAAAAATGCGGGCCCCACCTACCATTGGCCCTCGCCTTTCTTCCTCTCAAGAACAGACACACTCCCAGCCTCCTCCTCTCTCCTTCGGACCGCGCATAGGACTCACGGTACACATGCAAGAGGCCACGTCGCCCGACCGACACGTTGCTCCTACAGCTGTCCGCTCTCGCTCCCTGTCTCCCGCGGCCCTCTCTCTTCCTTTCTTTCTCTGTCTCTCTCTTTTCCCATTTCCCTTGCTGACACCATTGTTGCACCCTCTGGAGGTGGAGCTCCAGCTCCCTGACCTAGCCACCCTAGCCCTCCTTCCTCAGTCAGAAGTCGCGCGACCCCATCCCCAAGCTTCAATCTCTCTCCTCCCCTCCATTTCTGTAAGACCCCCTTTCAGAAAGGAGCGTCCATGTGCCACCTGTATCATTATCTGGATCCATAGCTGGTACGCACATTCAGAACAAAGCGGTATTTATTATTCGTACTTGATTACAACACACTACACGACCTACGAGGTTCGGCAAACAAGACTAGAGTACAAGCATGATTCGGCATAGCGACCCTGGGCAAACCACACCTAATCTATACACATACCACAGGCAAAAACTTGACGGCCGACGAGACTTCTACTCTTCGTAGTCAGCATCTTCTTCGTCATCCTCGTCTTCTGAGCAAAAGAAGCAACAACAGAAGGAATGAGCACAAAGGTACTATGCAAGTCTCAACAAGAAGTAGGTAAGGGGTTTCGCCGTAGCGAAGCAAAGAAAACTTGAGGGTAACATTTTGCGGAAAGCATATTTACATGCTGGCTTTCTACCAGAAGAGAATTTAAAAGAGAGAGAAAAGCATTTGCTATATTCTAGTAGAGTGGACCTGGGAAAGATTTTCACTCCTCTCCGCAGTTCCCAAGTTTTATATTGGGCGCAAACACTCTCGTGCCGGCCCTAGGCACACAACCACGCAATTTTAAAACACGGATAGCTACACCTACTCACGCAACAAGGCAACGAATAAAATCTAATCGTAGGGCGCTCGAACAGTAGCATGTCAATACCGTGACAACGGCCTATCCGAAAGGATTTTTAACTCTGCAGAGGTTGTACACTATACCCACAAGTTATGCTACTCCTGATCATTAGAGTTACATAACGTCTATCCCACATCTACGCAGTTTTCCACAGATTCCACTCAAGGTGCAAACAGGGGCCATCCCTCGGGGTTTTCCAGGCCGTCGATGACGCGTCGGTACATTCTCGGAGCCGAGTCATGAATATCCACCGTATTCACACCTTTTTCTGATCTCCTTCAATCTCGAGTATTACCAAACCAGGGGCTATATCCGTGGGCTTACGCTTCCATGACGTAGGCAATTATCGTCGAAGGCCAGGCAGCGAGTCATCTCACGCCCTTCTCCTATTCCCTTGTGTCTTCACTACCGACTCCCCAGTGGTTCGATGTGGAAAGAATACGTAGAGAGAATAAGTCCTGCCCAAAAAGTACAGGTTCCGTGGTTGCACGGAAATTACTAAGTCGAGGGCTAACGAACCGGTACTTATATGGCAGGGGTGACGGTCTTGTCCATGGCAGATGGACCACAGCGAAGCCTACCCACCTATCACCATCACCACAGGTGAGCCCCACCCCACAGCCAGAAACGTCCTCTCTTCACCTAGCACCAGTTGTTCTAATCTCATCCCTTTTGTTTATACTCACACCACCAAACTCTCTATAACTCATTTTGTAAATTAATAGTAGATGGTGTGGCGGTGTAGAGCACCGCAGATGGAGTCCTAAGCAATTCTAGTAATAAAGTAGTATCCGTTCCGTAAAACTAACTAGGAACGGAAATTCCTACAGTTATCAAGGACACGTCGGTAATGGTTTTCAATGGAAATATCTATATTTATACAGCAAGTTACTGACATAAATATAAATACCTGAGATCGAATAGGTATTAAACTACACAACGTTTAACACATTCTAAAGTAGGCTAGCATCGCTGTCTATCGACGCGGTAATTAAAACATGGGTTCAATGGGCTTAAGATGGGTTAGGACTTGTCTTCAGTTGCTTCTTCGAAGTCCGCTTCAAGCTCGGGTTCTTTAGGCTCTTCGGGTTCTCGGGCGGTGATCACCAATCTTAACTGATTACGACACGGTGCCTCATGTTTCCTTCCTTTATGGCAACCTTATGGACGTGAAAGTTTGAGGTTTCCGTGGACACGTGAAAGTTCGGGGTTTTCCGTGGTCTGGGCTATGCCCATGCCCGAAGTGATGGACAGGGGGAAAGGACTGTGTCCTCAGTTCCTGTACACGGGGCAAGGACCGTGTCCAACGAGTTCGAGGACGAGCACGCTCAAACCAAGGTTTTCACTAACCGTGTAACTCTGGGACGTGTATAGCGTGATCTAGGGTCCATTGGTCAAGGACCTGGACTGTGGGCATGATCTAGCCGATGTGGAACGGGCAGAACATACATGGGGCATGCTGGCATCGCTCCCGGCATGCACCGAGCATGCACGAAACATGCTGACGCGTTCCCGGAGACTCCGCTGTGATTCCCATGCCGAGAACTCATGTTCTGGACTCCTGTGACCTAACCTAACTGGTGACGGGGTTGTGGGTTGCCAACAGTGGCTGTCGGAACCGGAACGTGACGTGTCAGAGCGCGCTCTGAACGCGCTCTGATCGCACTCCGGCACCTCTATGTGCGCTCCAGCGCGGCGGTGCGCGCGGCGCGTTCTCGGCGACACAGGACGGGGAATGGCACGCAGCTTTACCCATAGCTTCCTTGGGACTGTGAACACGTGGTGACGCGCAAGGTTTTGCCAGAGATCGTGGCACGACTGCCGGCGACGTGGGAGCTGCGGCGCGTGCCGGGAGGGTCCAAGGTGCGGCTAGCCAGCGCAGCGCTTTCCTCTTTAGCTTGCTCGGGCAGCTACTTAGGTGGCTAATGGTGCTACATACGCAAGGAATTGGAAAGCCATTGTCGGGATTGGGAGTTCACCGGTGATGGCGTACGGTGGTCGAAGTTTCGGGAGGCGATGAAATTAGCAGCGGTAGAGAGGAAATCTGACGGGGAAGAGGGGGCTCTGACTCTCACAGAGGTGGGTCGGAGCGTGGAAGACGTGCAGGCGTGGAGTGGGAATGATTTTAGAGTCGGTGGGGAGCGAGCTCAGCGCGGCAGTGAGCTAGGGCAGTTGGGCGGTAGTCCTTGGACGCTTTCGGTAGCTGCTGGCGTCGTCGCCTCAGTGGCAAGTGTTTGCAGCGTCCAGCGCGATGTCCCGGCGAGCTGAACGGGTCGGCAAGTCGGTGCCCGGCATTCAACGCATCACGACAGAGGTCGCCGCTCTCCGGGTCGCCAATGACTCTGTTCCCCTTCACGTGGCGCTGCGGGTCAGAGTGGACAGCGGTGTACAGCTCCGCCACCACCCTCGTCTAGCGCGAGCCCACCGGCACCGCCAGCTGGGGCTGGCCTGCCTTGCCCTATCGCTCGGCGTGTGGCGCGGCCGGAGGAAGAAGACAGGGAACGGCACGGACTGGGCCAGAGAAAAGAAGGAAGGAGGGAAAATGGGCCGGCCTGGGGAGGGGTTTCGGCTCGCTAGAAAAATCAAAATTTTCCCTCCTTAAATCCTATCATAATTTCCTATTTTTATATTTTATGGCTTGGGATTTTTGGGGGAAAGATTTCAAACTCCGAAAACCAAAATTCGAAACGAAAAAAAGAAGAGCTCAAACACTTGTCGAACTCACATTTTATGTTTCAAAAAAATTTGACTCCTAGTTAACTACTTTCAAATTTTTAGTTCCTTTTAAGGGAAAATTTTAAAGTTGGCCTAAACTAGATTGTCAAGAAAAGAAAAATTTTAAAACTCTCTTTTTTTTCTTAACTTTAAGTTTGGGATGTGACAATTTCAGAGGCAAGCAGTTCGGGTTTGAGGATTTCCCAAAAATCGGTTCTTCAAACGGCCGCCCCAATTCCTCCCAAATCGACCGCTCTCCTGTGAGCTATGCCTCAATATCTCGGACCCTAAGCAGCTCAGGACTGTGGCGGTTTCATCTAAGCTCTTTTCCCCTTGTTTTGTTTGAGGTTTTGTCCGTAGAGCAAAGCATTGTCGCCGGTGTTCATGGAGACGGAACCACCTCGCCGGTGACCACCTTCCTTAGTCAGCCTCGACATCAATATCTTCTACGCCGCTCTTTCTCGGGTCACGCTGAAGATTTAGGTGAAGACGGCTTCGAGTTTGGTCCAACGAGCTGCAAGCTAGCCTCCACCAAACCTCCTCGGACACCGCCCCTCGCCGCCAGCACCTCTCCGGTGACGGTCCGAGACCAAGAATCATGGGGACGAATTTCCCTCGTCATGCTCGTCGCGATGGAAGCCTCTATCGTCAGCTTTGCCTCAGGGAGCCGAGCTCTGGCAAGATGCCACGGGCTCCAGCCACCATGGCCGGGTCCCTGGGAGCAAGCCAGATCTGCTGTTGCTGTGGCCAGATCTGGTGTGCCAACCCTGTGGCTAGCTATGTGGCCTCCTCTGTGAGGCTAAGTTTATTTTTAGAATTATTTATAAATTGCTCAGAAACACAGTTAAGCATGTAAAAGTCACAGTAATTACATATTAGCTCACAAAAATATGAAACAAACTTTTTTAGAATTCTAAAATCATGAAATTTTTATTGAACCTATTAAAGAATATTATTTAATTATTTAAATAATAATTAATTGCTGATAATTGCATTTGCATGTTTAATTCATAATATATTTTGTATGTATTTTAAATTAGTGATTTTTAGGGTGCTTGTCACATAAATGATTATGGATCATCTTAAAAATGTTTTAGGTCCATATCTTGGATAATTATTTTTATAATTGATTTATTTCTATTTCTAGTAATTAATCCATAGTAACCAAATTTTGTCATAAATTAACTTTACTGAACCATTGACCCATTAAAATTCATTAAGGTCCAGTAACATTACTAAATATCATTAAATTAGTCCATTCATTAAACTAAGTGAATTACCTTAGTAGTTAACTAAAACACTTATATTAGATTTAGTTAAATTATCTAAGGTAGTTATAATTATTGTTTAAGCTCTACAAGTATTTTTACCTTAGTTTAGTTGAAGTTATTTACATAATACTGTTTTAGAGTATTGAACTAATTAAATATCAACTTCAACTAATAAAGAAAGGTTTAAATTAAGAGACCAAAGAATTAACCTTCATAATTACAAACCCATTTTATTGCTTTGTATATTAATCCAATTAGGAATTTTTGGTTAATTCATTGTATCTTTCTCATTATATTGCATGGCATGCATATTCATATCGGCATTTTTTTTTGTTTAGTGAATGGTCCAGAGAGTGACGTAGGTGATTGAAGGGTGGAGCTGTTGTGTTTGATTGCTGTGGAACACTTGTAAACTCAAAGAAACTCTATGCATCTTGAACCCTATTTTTGATCAGTTATTAATATTGACTTGTTTCAGTTATGGTCATGTCTTGCATTAGGTTGGGTATTAGCAGCATATGTGGGTTTAATCCTAATTGCTGCATTATCCATTCTTTATTTCTTGTTATACCTTGTCCTTAAATATTCTTGTCCAGGGTGGGAGTTTCTCATTTTACGATGTGTTTTGCTTAGCGATGCTTAGACTGATAGAAGTCGAATCGGTGGAAGGTCACCACCTTTTCGTGAGTATAGGACCTTTACCTTGTTGCTGGTATGGTTGGTTATTTTATCATATGAAATGATGAATTGGAGACTGGACGGGGATGATGTATAGGATGGTTTGGGAAGACTGAGCCTTCACGGCGGTAGCCCTGTCTGTGTCCATTAAGGACCGACCATTGTTAATGTTGGCCTAAGTACTTTTCGTTCATACCACAGGTCGAATACAATGGTAAGACAAGCCAAATATCTTATTAGCATACTGACGTTTGGGCGATGACGACATGTTTTGATTGACACGCACAAGTGACCACTGGGCTCCCGTGAGACATGAGACTGGTTCTCCTTAACATGTCGATTGTCCAACCGTTAGGGAATGGATGAGAGAAAGGTTGACATGAGTGCCCTCTTATGCAACGCTGTGAGTTGCATAAGCCGGATAGTCCTCAAGTCGTGTGAGTACAGTTGGACTCCCCAGCAGGGCGTATAATCGATTCAAATCGCCGTGGTCCCGGTTATGACCAAGCTTAGTGTCCATTATTGTTCAACGTAGTGAAAAACTTCACCTAATTGTTTATATGTGGGAAAGGTTGGGAGCTATTACGGATGAGATATATTGTTGGTCGTAATCTTCTTATCAATGTTTACTTGTTAAACTTGGGATACTGAGAACATGGGTTGTGTAGGTGGATTGTACCCATAAGGTTGCTTTGCTTTACGCTTGCTTCATATGTCACTTTACCTTGATCATCGCTTTATTCAAAAAGTTTTAACTTATGACCTTATCCTTGCTATTTAACCGTATGCATTATCCTTGCTGAGTACCTTCGTATGCACGTTTTCTTGGTTGGAGTTTTGCAGGTACTGCTATTAATTGCACATTTCTAGTGTGATGGTGGTGCTTGTGGACTGGGCACAACCATTCTTTTTGGTTTATTTTGAAAACAAAATTTCCGTTGCGTACATTATTGTCTATCCTCATTATAACCTAAACTAAATTAGCCTTTATTGAACTATGGTTTAGAAATTTGAGAGTTGAAGCTATGACCCTACTATTCTCGTTCATGTAAGTTTTGTTATATCCTTCTTTACTTAAGACTTGTAATAACCACTTCAATTATTTTTAAATTATGTGTGATCCTTGTGGGATGTATACAATGTTGGGGTACCGATATGCTCTGGTCCTAAATGATGCTTAGGAAGCATATCGGGGGACTACCGGGATTAATTTCTCGTTAGTCGAATTTGAGCTTGTATGTTGCTTATGAACTGCAAGCTAATTTGACCAATTAGAACTAAATTTGAGCTTGTATGTTTCTGCGATTCTAGGAGATCCAGGAGGTTTTTTGCACGAGATTAGATCAGTTGGAAATAGCTTTCCATTCGTATCTAGAATGTCCAAAACGAAGTCTGTATACGACCTAGACATCTGTTTTAGTGCAGGCTACTTCTGAAGTCCGACTCAAACTCAAACCCGAGTTGGATTGGATCTCCTCCGAGGTTGAACGTGCTTTGTTGCTCTTGAGCATCTCCAAGTCCTTCTTCGTACTTCCCTTGACCCTCTCCATTGTTTCTAATTACGATAAAATCATTAGGTAGCAATCTATTCTCAAAGAAAGGAAGACATGTGCTTAGGAACGAGCTCACCTCTAATCTCAACTGTCGTGCATGAGTTCTATAAATACTAATTTGAGGAGTGTTGTGTGTATCTAAAAGAATGATGTCCTCATCTTCCTCTCCTTTTTGTTTTGGAGTCGTCCGGGACTCAAGTTCATTGTCAGAACCTCAACTCCACCATGCTCTGCAACATGCATGAAAAGGTGAAGGCCATGGGGGTATTTGAATGCAATCACTTAGTGGCTCAAAAATCCTCATAATCTCATCATTCTCCCCTTCTTGATGGCAAGTTGTCCTTGGCTTGCTTGCTTGGGTGGCATAATTTGGTAAATTTGCTTTGGAAATCAAATTAATTTTGTGCTCACTCCCTCGAATGCGAGAAAGTGTTGCAGGTATTTCTTTGGGAATAATATCATGATACTTTAGCAAATGATTAGTAACAGGAGCAGGCAAATAGCTAGAAAGATCACGATATGAAAACAATGCATCTTTGCATACTAAGGCACCACATGAAGCATTTGTATCATAAAAATCCTCGCGACTAATTTTTTTGGAATAATTTCTTCTCCAAGAAATTTATGTTATATGAAACATTATCATCAATCTCACTAGAAGGTAAAATATATTTTATCTCAGCAACACTTGACATGACATTGTAGTTGCTATTCCAATCTTCTATTTTGTGATTTAATCGCACAACATAAGAAGATGTCAAATTCAAAAAAATGTAAACTCTTTGCACCCTAAAGACATTTTAAGAATCATAATTGTCTATAACATAAAAATTGGTTCTAGTTAACAAAGGAAATTCAGGTTTTGAAAAGTATTATCCTCTCTACTATAGCAAGGTCACAAAAAGAATCATATTGAATATAACCCACATTGTTTAGAGAAGATAGCAATTTCAGCTCATCATTTTCACATGTAATGGGTATAAAATGTTTAATTTTAGCACTAGTGAATGAATAAAAATTAGGAGTATCGAATTCATTCACTTCTTGTTTTATAAGAAGAATAGAAATATCAGCACACAACCTTTCATTATCACAAGAACTAGTAGGCAAATCAAACATTGACAAAGATAAATGGATAAAAGGTGATACTAGCGGTTGCTTTACAAAAGTAGGATAGACAAAACATTTTGGTACAACAAAAATATTATCATATTTTGTAGATCGATGTTCAATAAGTTTCTCCTCATTTTCAGTAATACCTTTTGGCGCGTTATGATTAGTCTCATCTTGGGCGAACATTGTGTCTCTCTTATTTCTCCATGTATATATCACTTTTATCTTCTTGTTTGATCTCAATTTCCTACAAATATGTTAGATGCAATAGGAGGTACAGCTGAAAGTTCCTCCAAAGTGTGTACATCACAACTAGACATTGGTTCAAAAGATATATGAATAAAAGTTCCTCTCATTAAAATTTTATCATCACTCTATGAGGAAATTTTTTAGTCATATATAAACATTGCCACCTAGTTGAAGCTATCAACTACTGCACTAGCAACATTCAAAGGCTTTATCATTTCACACATACGGCATTGTCCAAATATATTATCTATCTCTCTTTTCCAAACAATATATTTAATAGAATCTAAACTATCTTATAAAGAAAGAGATGAAGGAATATAATTGCTCATGGAAGGTGATGATGTAGCAGTGGTCCGAGCCTCTTTCGTCTTTTGATCACAAGCGTCATCTCCTTTGAGGTGGATTAACTCTCTCAATGGATTTATCTCTATTTTCTAGTAATTCATTCGTAGTAATTAGTGTAGTTGTTAATAATTAACTAAATTTGTCCTAATTTATCTTTCCTTTATATTCATTAAAATTACTTGGAGTCCAGTAACTGACTAAATATTATTAAATTAGTTTCTTTTATTAAATTAAGTGAATTACCTTAGTAAATAACTAAAACATCTGAACTAGATTTGGATAAATTACTTGAGGAAGTTGTAATTTGCTCTACTAATATTTTGACCTATCAGGTTTAGTGGAATTATTCACCTTATGATTTTTGAGTGATTAGCTAATTAAATTAAGTATCCACTCCATCTAATAGTTGAAAAAGGTTATAAATGAAATAATCAGTTTAGTAATTTTGGCACACTTAAGTCTTTCATATGTTAACTCAACTAAAAAATATTGATTTACTCCACTACATTATTCATTGCACTGCATGGCATACATTTTCATACCGGCGTCTATTCTTATTTAGTGAATGACACTCCAGAGAGTGACGTGGGTAATGGGAAGGGGGGAGTTGTTGTGTTTGATTGTGTGGAACACCTGCATATTCAAGGCAAGTGTCATGCATCCTAATTGTTGCATTAGTTGTTAATATTGACTTGTTTTAGCTATGGTTATGTCTTGCATTAGATCAGGTATTAGTGGTACATGTGGGTCGAATCCTAATTGTTGCATTATCTATTCCTTGATTACTTGTTCTACCTTGTCTTTGAATGTTCTTGTCTAGGGTGGGAGTTTCTCATTTTACGGTGTGTCTTGCTTAGTTATGCTTAGACTGGTAGAAGTCAAATCGGTGGAAGGTCACCACTTTTTTGCGAGTATAGGACCTTTACCATTTCTGCTGGTATGGTTGGTTTTTTCAATCATATGGAATGATGGAATTGGAGACTGGACGAGAATGATGTATAGTATGGTTGGGGGAAGGCTGGGTCTTCACTGTGGTAGCCTCTTTTGTGTGGATTAAGGACCGACAATTGTTAACGTTGGCCTAATTCCGTTCATACCACATGTCAAATATAATAGTAAGACAAGCGGACTATCTCATTTGTATACCGATGTTTGGGCGATGACGGCATGTTTTGATTGACATACCAGTCCTCTCTGGTATGTCGATTGTCCAACCATTCTGGAATAGGTGAGAGAAAGGTTGACATGAGTGCCCTCTTATGTAACTTTAGCGGGTTACATGAGCTGGATGGTTCTCAAGTCGTGTGAGTATAATTGGATGCCCCTGCAGGGTGTATAATCAATTTGAATCGCCACGGTCCCGGTTATGACTAAGCTTAGTGTCCATTATTGTTCATGTAGTTAACAATTTCACCTAACTGATTATATGTGGGAAAGGATGAGAGCTACTTTTGAATGAGATATATTGTTGGTCATAATCTTCTTATTGTTGTTTGCATGCTAAACTTGGGATACTGAGGACATGGGTATGTAGGTGTGTCATACCCTAAGGTTGTTTTGCTTTATGCTTGCTTAATATGTCACTTTACATTATTCATCGCTTTATGTAAAAAGTTTTGACCTATGACCTTATCCTTGCTATTTAACCCTATACATTATCCTTGGAGTCAGGACTAGCCAACGGATAAGTCTTGCTGAGTACCTTTGTACTCACGTTTGCTTGGTTGGAGTTTTGCAGGTACTTTTGTTGATTGCCCTTTTTAGCGTGATGGTGGTGTTCGTGGGCTGAGCACAACCATCTCTTTTGGTTTGTTTTGAAAACAATTTCCACTGCATACATCGTTGACTACCCTCATTAGAATCGAAACTAAAGTTTAACCTTTGTTGAACTATGTTTTTAGAAAGTTTGGGAGTTGAACGCTATGACCCCACTACTCCCACTCATGTAAGTTTTGTTGTATCCCTTTTCACTTATGAATTGTAATAATTTCTCCTAATATTTTTAAAGTATATGTATCTCTTTATGATGTATACAATATTGGTTACCGCTATGCTCTTGACCTGGGTGATGTTTGGAAGTTTATCGGGGAACTACCGGAGTTAATTTCTCGTTATTTGAATTGAGCTGTGCGTTGCTTATGGACTATTTGACTAATTAAAACTCAACTTGGACAGTTTCTCACAGCGTGGTATCAGAGCATAGTTTAACACATACTTAAAATTTGCTTAGCAACTTAGGTAATTAAATGTGCTCAACCCCGCCAAATCAACTGAAATTGGAACTAAGTGGATGCTGATTTGTATTCCTCTCGTATCTTAGAATTGTTTGTCTCACCCATGTTTATGTAAATTGAGTGCATACACATGATAGACATTATGGGGTTAAGATGGTAGCCTTATATTATTTGAGGAAACGTTAGTTAGCTAAGATTAAAAAGTTTTTATTTTTGAAAATAACCCAGTTTTTGTCTTGTTGTTCTTTATTGTGTTTGTTTGCTTGTTGTTTGTCGGGAGAGATCATGATTCGTGTGACGATCATTAGTAAGAGCGTATGCATATCATGTCATACATGCCTGCATCTATTCTGGATAACTAATGTAAGCTTACATTGGTAGAATTAATTCTGCCCATAAACTGATGAGAACATCACTCCTTTAGATACACATAATGATTCTTAAATTAGTATTGATGGAATTAATGCACAATAGTTGAAATTGGAGGTGAGCTCGTTTCTAAACACATATTTTCTTTCCTTTGAGAATAGATTGCTACCTAATGACTTTATCACGATTAGAAACATTGGAGAGGAGAAAGCAAAGTTTGAAGAAGGACTTGAAGATATTCAAGATCGACAAGGCATGTTCAACCCCGTAGGTGATTCGAGTTACCCTCGGGTTTCAGGAGTAGTCTGCACTAAAACAGACGCCCAGGTCGCATACGAGATCCATTTTGAACGTTCTAGATATAGATGTAAAGCTAAGAAGATAACCTTTCTAAAGGATCCAGTCTCATCCCCAAATTCGAGTGGAGCCCTCCAAGCTCTACATATCCACCTCAGATAAGCACTGTATTTGACCTTGCAATTGTGAAATTATGACTTTCTGGTTTCTTCTGCCACTGATTGCACCATACTTTGCTTTGTTTTGCTAAGAACCTTGCAATAGCTTGGCAACTGTAGCTGTAGAAATAATATTTTGTACTATCTATATGCTATTTTTCTAACCATGACAGAAAAAGGGAGTTGAATACAATGTGAGTAGTACTTTATAAAGAGTCCTTGATAATATCGATGCAACATTTAAAAAACATAATGATTTTGTAGACAATATGTTGGCAAGCCTTGAAAGATGTAATCCACCTCAGAGAGATGTCGCACGTGATCAAAAGACGCATGAGCCTCAAGCCATTGCTACATCATCTCCTTCCAGAGTAATTATATTCTTTCATCTCTAATTTTATATGATGGTTTAGATTCTATTAAATATATTGGTTGAAAAAAGAGATGGATAATCTATATGGACAAGGCCATATGTGTGAAAGGAGAAAGCTTTTGAATGTTGCTAGTGCATTAGTTAATAGTGCTTTAACTTGGTGGCAATGTTTTAATATAACTAAAAAAATACTCCATGTAATGCTTTAGTGTGCAAAGATGCCTGGTTTGCATGTCATAGTTTTTCTAGCTATTTGTCCGCTCCTATTACTAACCATTTACAGAAGTATCATGATACCCAAGGGAGCAAGTTGAGTACGGCTTTCCATCAAAAAGGGGAGAATGATGGGATTATAAGAATCTTTGAACCAACAAGTGATTGCATTCAAATACCACCGTAGCCTCCACCTTTTCATGTATGTTGCAGGGCATAGTAGAGTCAAGGTCTCGATGATGAACTTGAGTCAAAAACAACTCCAAAACAAGAATGGAGAATGATGAGAACATCACTCCTTTGGATACACACAACACTCCTCAAATTAGTATTAATGAAATTTATGCACGACAGTTAAAATTAGTGGTGAGCTCGTTTCTAAACACATAATTTCCTTGCTTTGAGAACAGATTGCTACTTATTGACTTTATCATGATTAGGAACATTAGCGAGGAGCAAGGAAGGTTTGAAGAAGGATTTGAAGATGCTCAAGACCAGCAAGGCACGTTTAACCTCAGAGGAGATTCAATCCAACTTGGAGCAGTCCACATTTCAACGGACGTCCAGATCGCATACGGAATCTGTTTTGGATATTCTAGATATGAATGTAAATCTAAGAAGATAGCTTTCCCAACGGCACCAGTCTCATCCCCAAATACTACTGGAGTCAGTGGAAATCATTAAAACAAAATGATGTCTAGATACTTCCCTGGTGCTGCGACACTATTTTTTGGTCTTTGGTCCGTGTATCTTTCTTAGGTCTATTAGTATTACGGTTTGCCTCTAAGGATGCCCTAAACTTTATATAATCAGTGGCACCATCATTAGGGATAGGTTTTTTTGGCTTAGTTTCATTTGTTATCAAACAATTTCGTCGTTTGACGGTCTGTTAGATTTTAACTTCGTGAGTTAATTCAGATTTCGCAATTGAGTTGTATTTTTTCTTGTTCTTGCTTGTGTTCTTTGATTCACAAGCTATGATTGGCCTTCTTGAAGAGGTCAATCATGTGTGCACAGTTGATAACTAGAGGAGAAGTGGTGCTACAATTGCGAGGTTCGAATCGTGTTGATTTGAGACCGGATCAATTGTGTGTCGCATCTCTAGCAAATCGAGAGTTATCACGACTTGACGGAAGATCGGAAACTACATACATATCATAATCTAAAAATATTAGTTGCTATTCAAGCCATTAAAAATCTATCACCCAATTCACCCTATCTCTTGTTAAGTTAATTCTATATAATTTAGTGTGAAGCATTTCAACAACGTGCAAGAAGAAATTATAAAGCCCGTCCTTTGAACCTTTTTAATCATTCAGAGATCCTTGTCATTATAGAGCACTATTTGTGGCAATAATTCCTTTGCCATTCAAATTGCCCAGTGTCAGCCTATCATACCTTGTTAAAAAGGGTCCTATTTCTCACATCTGGAGCTCTTTCGAACATGTGAGTGGCCCTTTAGAAGGCTATCTGATAACCCAGCCGGGAGGATTAAGATTTTTTTTCTATAACCAATGTCTTGCAAGGAGTGAAACCTTTTTTTCTAAACATCCTTTGTGGCTCCAGAACCGCTGTCCCTTTGTTTTTCTTGAGCTCTATTCCCTTAATTTTTATTGAGACTAACCCTCCTTGATCTCTTGCTATAAGGCAAACCCTTGTAAACTTGAAGGTTACCCTTGTTAAGCTACATTGTCTCTCATAACCTATGCGCATGTATCACTATGTTCTTGCTCAATAAATTCAAAATTTGACAGCACGAATCACTTGGGGGAAATTGCACCTGCATCATTCATCATGACATATGCATCATTGTATGTGCACCATCTCGCATTCATATGCATGTGCATCTTTATACCAGGATTAAAATGATGCATACGTACATAACTATTATGAGCAAGAATGTGGTGTGCAATCCTCTTAACCAAAACCTAGTTGCACCCTTACCTTAAGAGCGACCTAGAAAACCAAACTTCTTGTGTCCCTCCTTATTTAGATGTTCACTTGACCCGAACTTCCTCAAACTTGAATCCAACATCCTTGAATTACTTGTACCCCACCATAATCAACTGTACAAGAACTTGCCATCAATGTACCTTATGAAACCATGTTCTTTACCATTCTTATATAATTCTTAAGAATCTAAAACTCTTTCACCAATCCCTCATGTTTCTTTTGGACAACGTGAATGAAACACAGCAGTGCCTATCTAAGCTTATGTATTCTTGTTGGTAACCATATCTGATCCCAGTTAAACATTACACAAGATCATTAAGTTATTTCCATCCATTATCAACAACCTTTTGGCCTAGAAGGATCTATGGGTTCTTCTTTATCTTTCCCTTACCTTGGAAAGTAACTAATAGCTTCTAATCCTTGGTCATTTATCTTCTAAGGAATTACATACCTTGATTTGGTTTCTTCCTAATAATCATCCTCCTAGAATTTGATTTCTTTCTTTTAATTAATCCTGCTAGATAATTCTCACCTTTCTTTTATTGTTAACTCTTTTCATCCTCTACTCGGAAACCTTGGTGTCTACAATCATTGGGATGAACCTCGCTATCCTCCATAGCATCTTTTTGTATTATCCTGTTTTTTTACAAAACTCTGATCCTGTTGTGGACATCTTTGTGATATCCTTTGACTTCATTTAACCGAACGAGGACCCATTCCTGACTAAGCATGATCGTTGCATAAGACAAACCTTGTCACATAGACCTTGTTCTCTTGAAATCCTTGTTCCCTTTTTTTAGAACCCAACGAGTGGTGGTGCTCTCTAAAAATGCAATTTTGTTTTAGAAAATTGGATTCAGAGAGAAACCATGATTTCTAATTTGGTGAGTGGATCTAATGGTAACGTTTGACTGAACGGATGGCGTATTATCCGGAGGACGCAACCGAAATGAAGAATGTTGTGGTTGGATTACTCATTTGAATCAACCAATTTGATCCTTGCTCTTAAATCCATATCTTATTCAATCATACACAATGAATCACTGGGGCATTAGTCTAGAAGCCAAGTGAATCTCAATGAGCTAAAAGATCAAATAAAGCACAAGCTCATCAAAATGTCACAAAGAGCCAATAAAATCCGCCTAATAAGATCCAAAGCTCAAGCTACCTATCTCCGGCATCCCCCTAGATAGCTAGCCTCTTAAGACAATACACCACAATTCTCACTTCCGACTCTTAGACCTAGAAGAAATCTACTCTCTGTTGGCGCAGCTAGAGAGTTGAGCACAGTGATGACTGGTGGCTGCTCCTCTGAAGCTGGCTCGACTGCTGTTAACTCATCTCCTGGCTGCTCAGGGTCATCAAAAGCGCTCAAACCAGAAGATGAGGTCGGAGAAGGCTCCTTGCCTTCAGCTGAAGCTGGCTGGTTTAAATGAGCTATGGCAAGGGCTTGGGTTGCCTCCTCTGAAGTGCATCCGGCCTCAACCAGGATTGCTGCATCTGAAGCACTGGGCTGCTTGGTTCTGCTGGCTGCTGGCTCTGCCTTTGACACTGTCAGCAGTGGCTCTGTCAAAATTGACTCAGCAGTGGTAGACTCAAAAGAAAGGACTCTCAGAGCAAGCGCAGAACTACCATCTATTGTCCCTATCTCCAATGCTGGTACTGACACTCTAGGCTCAGCTGAAGCAAATAGTACCAATAAGAAGTACGAGAAAACCAAGAGAACTGGGAAGAAGTGACTGGAACACTAACTCGTCTGGCAGTCACTGAAGTATTGTCCGCTCCAAAGGGTACAAACGATGATAGCGGAGCTGAGAGCAGTGTACTGAAACTAGACTGCTTCTGTTGCGGCTACTGAAGCTAAGCTTTAAAAGCTGGCACAGATGAATACTGTGGCTGTGGGACTGTCGGCTGTAGCTGAGAAGGAAGGGTGGCCGGTAACATGGTTGTCGAAAAAGCAGGAAGAGATGGCAAACCCATCCCTAGGAGACATGATGCAATAGCTCCAAACTCGGTAGACATATATGAAATGGCCACTGTCATCTCCAACTAAGTGCACTGCGACCTCTCGTGAAACTCTCTGTCCTGCCATGTCCTTTGCTCAGTTAGCTCTCTCTCTATCCTGAGCGTCTCCTCAACCATGAGGCGCTTGAGTCGGATCCTCTCATCAAACTTGGCCCTCTCTCGTCTGATCCTCTCCTCTTGCTCCTGCCTGAACCTCCTCTGCTTGGTCTGCTCTGCCTGAATAGCATCTAATCTGACAGCAAGAGTAGGGTCAAGTGTGAAACGAGAGATAGGTGTCTCAGCCTGACCTAAAGCCTCAATACCCAAACCCCCGACAGTGCTCCCTCTGGAGCCTTAGTCTCGAACTCAACAACCTTGGGGGTTGTGGTCTCCTCTCCTCTAGGGTGCTTTGAGAAGCTGTCACTCGAAGAACCCTAAAGTCAGATGGCTTATCTAGACTAAAGGCTGTGGTGATTTCTAGTAAATCAACATACTCTTCCGCAGTCATAATACCAGCTCTCCTCAGCAATAGGCATATGTATGGAGCAGACTGTAGCTGTCGTGCTCCAATCTCCTTGTAGTTAACATCCTCCATCTGAGCAAGCAGCAAATCAGTCATATCAAACATCTCATGCCTCAACAGGTAGCAGAGCAACCCCTAATGTAGAACAATGATCGCTCTCTGTAGCTAGCTCTCGAGGCTATCGACCTGCCTAGCAACCCTCTCAAAACATGAGCCTCGTGTGTCAACCTTAGGGGTGCCTCGAGTAATGCTCTCCATGTGATGGTGAGAAGTCAATACTCATCCTCTCACCACTCAGCTTAATCCCTCCAAAAGGTTTGTAGGGTGGCAAGAAGTCCGGATGGGTCAGTGCGTGGATCCGTGTTTTAGACAATAAAAATTCTAAAGTAGACACGACATCGGATCTCTCAAAGAGATGTGGCTCCCCTCTTTATAAGAACCAAATTGTGACCTGTAGAGGGAGATTCATAGGGAGGCATAGAACTATAAACCACCTCCTCACTGTACCTCAGGAGCTGGGTGATCAACTTTGTAAGTCCAAAAAATGCTGATATGCTCCTTCAAGTAGGTTGCAAGCGAGGGCGAGCGGCGAAGCTCAAGTAGTGAGGCAGTACACTCAATGCAAGACAGCGGCGGCATGGTGAGGTGACGTGGGGATGGTCGGCTAGGGCAGTGGCACGCAAAGCACGGGTGCTAGAGCAGTGCGAGTGGCGCGAGGATGGTGGCGCACAAGAGGGCAACGGCGAGCGGCACGTAGGCGCAGCGACGTGGCAACAGGTGCACGGAGGTGGAGGTGGTTGGCTCAATGACAGTGGGCGTCGGTCGGAGGCGGATGTCAGCGAGAATGTGCACGAGTGAAGAAATGACGAAGGAGTCCACATGCGTGATAGATTAATGTAAATCAATGGCTGATATTGAAAACGAATGAAATGGATGTCTGAGATTTCATCAATCAACCAGGTCACCGAACTATTCGGTCCAAGAATTTTCTGGTAACAACAAAGAGCTGAACTGTTCGGTGACTATAGAGTTCCAGTTTCAGAGAAGCAACCGCTTCATCTTCCAGCCACTGGACTGTTCGGTGAACTCGCTGGAATGTTCGGTGTCTGCCGCATTCTGCTGTGCTGATAAACACAAAGATATAATCACGGACTATTAGGTGAATGTGTCAGATTGCACTACTACAAAAAGCATTTGTCCCGATACCCCCTGGACAAATGCAGGTGGTTTTCAACAAATATCCGCCCGTACTAGATAGCAGGTGGGCTCGAGGAAGACAACCGCTTGCGGAAACGCTCCTAATGCAGGCGGCTCTCCTATCCGACCGCCTGCACAAATGGTTTTCCTAATGCAGTCGGTCAGTTAGGAGAGCCACCTGCATTAGGAGCGTTTCCTCAGGCGGTGTTCTTTACGTGCTGCTTACGGGCCTTAATGCAAGCGCACGTTTAAGAGCACCGCTGCAATACTTTACCCTATATAAAGGGCAGCACCGTGGCGCCCTGTTCCTCGCGACGCCCTCAGAACAGAGGCGCGGCGCGGGCAGTGAGGCGAGTTTGGATGATCGGGAGGGGCAGTTTTGATCCCGTTTTTTGTGGTGAACCTTGTTTTTAGAGGTACGTGGATGTTCCTCCAACTATTTAATTGAAATTTGGTTGCAATTTAAGCCATATAATCTTGATTTTCTAATATCTAGGATTTTGATGATTCAATTGACTAAAATTTATAATGTTTGTGGTGACTCTTAATATTCCTTTGAGATTAGATTTTTCTTACCTTTGTTATCCCATATTTATAGTTTAGTTGATTAATTTTTACTTTAAATATATATGAGATTAATGTACATGATATATTTTTTGTGATTTTGATTATTAAATTGACTAGATTTTACAATATTTCACGAAGATTATTAATATTTTATATTCTCATGAGATTACTTGTAGTTAGTTAACTTTTTTTAATGGTAGTCTTTTATTTGTTAAGAGTCATATGTATATTACTTAAAAATTAATTAATTATTTCGATCCGTTTTACTTTATATGTAGATTGAGATAAAGAATGGATCGATCATGGATGTACAATGCACTAAGACCTTCTCCTGAGTAACTTCAAAATGCTTGTTTATATGTCGAAGCTGCTAAGAAACATGTGAGTAAAGAAGGTTGAAATGAGATATTTTATCCATGTATCAACTATGCCAACAAGATAGCTTGGTCTAATGCTTTAGTAATCCAATTACATTTGATCAAGAGAGATTTTACGAAAAAATACATGGTATGAACAGAACATGAGGAGATAAATACATCTTGCAGAAATCTTGAACATAGCGTTATGAATCAAGTGGCTTGTATTGATGATTTAAGAGTTCAAGACAACATCGATCAAAGAATCTTGAACAATTGTTCAATGACTCCATGGATTTGCAGAATCAAGGAAATGTTTTCTAGAATTCGTGTCTTCATCGAAGAACCAAATAAACACCACACTTGTCTAGAAAGAAAACTCTCAAACACTCTTTTGTAAATAGATAACCTTCGAAGGCTTTATAGTTTTCACAAATCGCAATAAGATTGAGCAAAAAAAACCAACGCAAGAAGCCAAAAAGAGAATGTATGAACCTATGTTTATGGTCTGCGTAAGTGAGAATCTTAGAGACCGTTAAACACAGAGTTTAATGGGCATCAAGCCCACGTATGTGAATCCATATAGGAAATGTAGTCCCTTTTTCCAAGAATAACACATCCTCCGTGGTTTCTATAGGCAATGCATGGTAAACAAGCTAGCTAATGCAAGAAATTTAAAACATGCCATGTAGATGCAAACAAATCTAAAGACATTGCATAAAAAAAACCTATTCAACGTCAGGTTTGGCCCATCTCAAACTTGCACACCATAAACCCATCGCTTTAGCTTGAGATAGCCAAATGACATTCTCAAGCTCCTCCGTATGCTTATGGATATCTCAAAATGGTTAGACGTTGACTATTTTTTTTCTTTTCTTTTATCTTTTTACACGTGATGCATAGTTGTGCAAATATCTAGTCCACGAAAGAGTCCTAACTACCATGCAAGACAAGAAAAAAAATATACTCTACTATGTATAAGAGAAAACCTCTTCGAGGAGTAGATTGCTGTTGAAGCTCGATCACATGTGGTGCACTTTTAAAATCTTTATTTTGCTTCAAGGTCCACCACCTTGGTTACTTAACTTCTTGAGAACCCAAGAGAGTTTTGACTTCCTCTCTCGGCCCACGATCACTTGGGAACCTATATCTTCTTATTGTCCTCTTGTCATTTGACGGTCCGAGCAGCTTGGCTTTTACCTTTTCGTCCTTTGCCCTAAGCTTGTAATGCATATCCTTATAAAAAAGGTTAGTCTTAGGCATAATTTTATGCTTGCTCACCTTAGAATAATCTTTGGCGCGGTGACCATCAAGACAACACTTCTCACAATAGTAGTCATCTGCCATGAGCGAAACTATCCAAGCAAAGATCTCATCTTCGTTGCTAATGATGTTCATAGATGAAGGATATGATCCTAGGTTCTTGTGGTTGTAGTTGACAAGGTTCCAGCTTAGAATATCCTTTTGAGTTTGCGTCGCTCAAAAGCATCCATCACGGCTGCTCTCTCCTCTTTGAGCTTCATGTATTCCTTCGAAATAGTAGGCTCAAGAGTAGTGCTCTCCTTAGAAAGGGTTAGTTCACAAAAAATAGAAGCTTCATTAGAATGCTTAGGAGAGATAAAGACAGAGTTAAAGTCAAAGGCTTCATAGGTGAGGGCCAATGCCTTGTGCTTATCACTTAGCTTTATGTGCTTTTCTATGAGAAACTCATAGGATTCGTGAAGAGCACCATGAGATTGCTTTAGGGTATTGAGGTCATCCTCATGCTCTCGAACTCAATGTACCGCTACTTCATGCTCTTTCGTCACCACCTCAATCTTCTTATTCTTCTTGATGATCTTCTGATTCACCTTTTCAAGGATGAGGACTAGATCATCATAGCTTGATGCATTATCATCATCATAGTGTTTTTTCTTTTTTAAGATCATCATCTTCATTCATGTAGCCCTCAAAACTTCGAGCAATCAAGCATAGAGGTGGTGGTGGAAGCTCATTGGCAGAGCTAGTCATAGCGATACCCAAAAGCACGTCATCTTCGCTTGAAGAGGAGTCTGAATCATCATCATCGGTGAGCCATTCATCAACAATGTAAGCTTTGTGCAGTAACTTCATGCTATCTTTGCCCTTGCTCTTCTCCTTGACAAGTAACTTCCTCTTGAATTTCTTCTTTGTGGGTTTTTTCATCGTCGCTCTCACTTGAAGCTTGCTTTTTGCTCTCTTTCTTCAGATTTGGGCACTCCTCAGCAAAATGACCTTTCATACCACAATTAAAACATCCGAAGCTATGCTTTGAGGATGAGGGTCTTCTCTTGCGAAAAAACTTCTTCATTAAGAACGCAAGGTTATCGCTCTCATCATCCTCCACCTTTTTTTTTCTCGCTCTTGCCATTGGTTGATTCTTTAACTTGTAGAGTAAGATTATTTAGCAATTGAGTGTCGGTGGAGGTACCCAACATATATCCCTCATATGTCATAAGCTTTCTAAGCATGACATCCACAAACAAGCTCGTCAAGTTGGCTTGAAAGAGACACATGACGATGGAGTTGTAGCTTGACAGCAACATCCTCAATAATTTCCTTATGATCTCAATGTCATCAATTGTGCTCTTGAGGCCCAAGGCACTGATCTCCTCCGCCACTACATACAAACGAAAGTAAACATCGTTAGCCTTTTCGTGAGGCAACAAAGTGATAAAATCATATTTGTTCTTAAAAACATAGTAACGCTCTTCTTTAGCCTCGGTAGAGCCTTCATGAATATTTTACAATTGAAACCAAATTTCATGAGCGATGCAAGATGCATTGATCCTGCAAAAGACATTTTAATAAATGCACCCAAATATGGCAGTATTGACCTTTGCATTGAACATTATAAAGACGGGATCAAGTATCTCATTCACATTTGTAGTATTTTGGGTCACATGCGATGCCTTCCCATCGATTGACTCTAGATAGACTTACATACAGATCTTCCAATACGAGTAATCATCTCATCGAATACGGTGGATGTTCTATCCCATTCGATATCCTTACTTAAAGCGGTGAAGCCTGAAAAAGAGCACTTAGCTCTAAAACTATTTGTAAAGATCAAGTACATCGAGAAAAGGGTTAAATCGGTAGACTCATAAGACTTAATTCGCTACAAAATTAAACTATGAGACTCAAACAACAAAAACAACCTACATAATTTTAGTAGGCCAAGATCTCTAACAATGCTAGTGATAAAATGAAAACAAGCAAATACTAGCACGATAGCCACCAAGAGAAATTGTAAAGTAACCTATAACTCTACTCAACGATATTAAATGCGAAAAGTAAAGAGAGAGAGAGAGTTAAGAGAAAGCTACTATAAGTAATCTTGCAATACATGACGATCTAAATTCTTCATAGAATGCACCAAAACCATCATGGAACTCAGTTTATGACAAAAAATGGATCGTCATGTATCTCGCATCATAGATTGAAGCGGGTAACATTTTTGAAATTTTCATCACAGATAGTCACAGATGAGCCTAGGCCAAACAAGATCCAAATTTTAGTGACGAATTAAATCGTCACAAAAGGACCCAAGCCCAGTCAAAGCCCAAGCTTTGGTGACAAATTTTAATCATCATAATCATGTTACACTCTTTCTGTCAATCATCCAAGCTCTTGCAAACCTCATACACAATTGCATTCATAACACAATAGATTGAGCCTATGATATAAAGCCAATATTCTCATTTCAACTAATTCTCATTTAGTTTTACAACACATATAATAACTTAGGTTTTGATCTAATGAAGCTGTACAAAATCAGAATAACAAATCAAGACATCTCAACAAATCTAGTAGGAACTAAAGACAAAAGGCTTCTAGTAGGACCTTGCTTGCTGCAATCAGCAAAATGAAAAAAAAATGAAACTGACCAGCAGAATGAAAAATAAAACAGCACAAATGAAACTGATCATCCTATTATGCATCTAAGATTAAAAGATTAGTCTACTATAAAAAAGCAGCCAAGAAGCTAGCCTTATGAAGCAACTACAACCATTTCCAAATTGATCAGTTAACTGATCCTTGACTGATGGCAGCAGGGATTGTTGATCAACATCATAACAGGTCATCATCACTGACAAATCCTGACAAAAGGCATATCAGCACAAGTTACAGGAGTAACACACTTGAGAGGAAATCGCTGCTGCACATATTGTATCAAACAAAAATAGATATAATGACAAATAGGAAGTATTATAAAAATCTAATCATATCACATGAAGGAAAAATGGAACAGCACAGTTTGGTAAGACAACAGTCAGGACATAAATAGAACTGAATTTCAAACCAATTAAGTGCTAACACCCTGCATCCTCCAATATTCATCTGCTAATTAATAGTTAGCTATTTGGAATAAGAAGAGTGGTAAGAGCAATAAAGGAGTTCATAGAATGGTAATACCATGAAAAGCCCATAAAAATTTGTACGAGTCATTTTTGATGATATATGGTTCTCTTTGTCATCAAGAGGACAACATAGTGAGTCTCCTAGGTAGGTGAAGCCATAAGCGTTGACAAGTAACAAGCAGTCCTGCTCTCTTTAAGAAAAAAGAAAATGTTACTATCAAGGAAACAGAGGATATTATTAAAATAATACTATCTAGGGATACTTTATCAAGACGATCTCCTAATATCGTTGTTCTAATGTTGCAGTGAACTAGTAGCAGCACACCTAGTAAGACTGTAAGCATTCTACATGTAACAGCAGTCAATGTCATCAAATTAAAATACCAAATTTGTGTGATTCTTCTAGGACTTTCAGAAATAAATGAAAATTTTCTTTCTGAAATTATCAAATTAATCTAATAGAAAGATCTAAAACTAGATGCCAGTGTCTAAAAAATTGCACATCTCTTATCTCTTAAGAAAATATAGAAAGGCATCAACGGATGACCTTTCTTTAGTTACTGAATCTACAAGGACCTTGTTCACTACCAGAGACATAGGCAACGCAAAGTAGAGAGATGCTGGATACACTGGATATTGCTAGTTCGACTGTACGTAGTTTTGTAAAGGAAATGAAGCAAACAAGGTGGAAATTACGGAACCGCAGTTCTGTAAATAAATCTAGCAATTAGCAGTGGTTGAGAAATGAACCCACCACCAAAGCAACAAGAACTAGACGAGGAAGCCAGTAGTAGTAGGTGCAGCGGCGTCCCTTTGTCATCGTGAAGCACATAGAAGCTGCCACCCAAAACAACCACGCCGCCTCGTTCTGGATGGCCGCCCTTCGAATCGAGATGGCGAGCCCGCCGGTGCATCTGGCTTCACATGGGCGGTAGCCGTTGAAGCAGGGGGCAGCAGGCAGCACATGGGCGGGAGGTGGCGTGGCGGCGCAGGGGCCAGAGGTGGGGCTGCGGCGAAGGGGGCCGGCGGTGGCATAGGGTCCAAAGGCGGCGCGGCGGCACTGGGCACTGCAGGCAGCAAAGGGGGCTGGAGCCTGGAGGTGGCTCGAGGACAAAGGGGGCCGAAGGTGGGGCTACGGCACCAGGGCGGGCGATGGCGCAGCCGCGCAGGGGCCGGTAGTGGTGCGTGAAGCGGCGCAAGGTGCTGGAGCTTTGAGATGGCGACGCATTTTGGGGATTTCGGTGAGGATGGATTTGGATGAGGAGAGAGGGCGGCCAGCGGTGGTGGATTTGAGACGAAGAGGAGGTAGAGTAAAAGGATGGTTTGAAGATGAACATGTATGCAGAGATGTGTTTTAATTTTTAAGGATGGTTTGGATGGAAGATGAACAGCTATGAAGAGATGTGTTTTAAGGATGGTTTGGATGGAAGATGAGCAGCTATGAAGAGATGTGTTTTAAGCAGTACAAAAAGGTCCAGTTTAATTTTTCAGCAAGTTTAATGAAATACAAATTATTTTTATTGCTTATAAAAAACTCATTTAAATTTAAAATACAAATTTCTGAAGTATTTTTTTTTATTTTTTAGTTCAAATGAAGTTATACTTTATATACTGAAAGTGATTTCAATTCGAACTTTATGTGTTTCTTTTTACTGCCTTGGCTCCAAAATAAGTGACGTTTTTGACTTTTTAAAATCGTCGTTTGACCATTCGTTGTATTAAAAAAATTTACGAAAATGCAAAAATAAAACAAGTCAAAGATAAAGTACTTATAATAATAAATTATTTCACAATAAAATAAATAATTTTTTTACAAAGTAGTTTTTGAATAAAGCGACTTGAGAACGAATGACTTGACCCTATTAATAGAACCAACGATCATATGAACTCTCTAGCTAGTCTTTTTTTTCTTGGTCGACCGAAGCTCGAAATTCCTCTTCTTCCTTGTCATCTATCGAAAAAGCCCATCATATTGTAGTAAAATTAACGGAGTGGTACCTACAATCACAACCGTTAGTTAATTCAATCAACAAAATCAATTTATACCTTTTAAGAGACTTCAAAAGCCATAAAGCTTAATCTAAGATACACTGTGCATCACGTATCAGTCTTTAGATCAGTAGCTGATATACACAAACACAACAGAATGTATATCAAAAGCATACTTCAAATAGAGTAAAATACCTAATACTGGACTTTGGCAGCAAAAACGACAAGGATTATTAACATCCACAACCGATTGTCCAACTAAAAGTGAAGCAAACAGTAGAAACCATGGATCAAAGCCACAAACAACTTGAAAAGCTGAACAAAAACCCAACATGTCATCATCTTCTACGCAATCTTCTCTGTCTAAAACCACAATTGCAAACAGGTGAGTACATAAGGTACTTAGCAAGTCTTAGCATTAGGCAAGGGTATAAATAGATGCATATTTTGTTGTAGCGAAGATAAGGCTGTAGGGTTTGCTTTTTGCAGAAAGCCAAATTTATGCAAGATTTACTACAAAAGCATTTTAAAGGGTGGTAAAATACTTATTTCTATATTTTAGTAAGTTGGTCCTGGGAGAGATGTTCACTGATCCCACCAGTGCCCAATTTTTATACAGGGCATTTGCATGCAACCGTATCGACCCTTTGCACATAGCCAACTCTTTCCAAAACACAAGCACCTACACCCACTCTATAGTGTGTCAATACCGTGAGCCCAAGCTGTAGTGTATTAATACCATGACAACGGCTATTCCAAATAAATTATACACTCTATAGAGCTTGTACACTATACCCATAGGCTATGCTCCACCTGATCAACAGAGTCACATAACGTTCACTCTAACACATACAAAGATTACCACAGAATCCACCTCAAGAGGCATCTAGGGGTCATCCATTGGGGCATTCTAAGTCTCGATGACGCGATAGCATATTCTCACAGCCAGACCGCAGGGTAATTAACTTCCCTCGTCTTTTCCTGAAATTCTCTCAAAGGGAGACACCACTGATCAGGGGCTATATCCATTGCCAGTACGATCCCACAACGCAGGCCATTATTGTAATCAAAGACTAGACCGTGAGTTTCTCATGTCTGCTCTGACCTCTTGTGTCATACTGACCACCTTAGGGGTTCCATGTGGATAACTAGAAAAGTAGAGTAAGTCCTGTGCATTCAGGTTCTATGATTACATGAAATCACTACCTTGAGGTCCGATAAACCGGTTCTTATATGACAATTGCGGCGCTTGTCCACGACAGGTGGACCAGTCCGAAGCTTAACAGCTGTCACATCACATCAGAAACACCCTTCATACCTAGCACCAGTTGCATTATCACCCATCTCATTTTATTTTACTCACACCACCAATCTCATTTTAACAAATTTCGTAAATGATTGGTGTAGAGTGTGGCAATACATTGCATCGCATAAGGGTTCCTAAGCATTCTAATATGAAAGCAACTTTCTATTCGTTAAAAGATTTTAACGAACGAAGTCCTATGGTTAACAAGGGGGTGTCATAAACGGACAATCAAGGCAATCAATATTAATTTCTAGTAACCGACACTAATATCAATACTTAACAATTGAATTAGGATTATAACTAACCCAGTGTTTTGAATCAACATATCATGCATAGCAGTATAAACACGCACTATAGGAGCATTAACAAAATATAGGTTAAACATGTTCAAGAAGTTAGTGCTTCCTTGCAGTCACTTAATCTTCATAGCTTGAGTCTCCAAGTCTTGAATTGTTGGCTTGATGCCAAAGTGATAAGAGTTGAGATGCCCGATCTTTTGGTGAGATAATAACTATCAATTTGATGGAGTCGACCCTCATGATTTGACTACAAATGAACAGGTCGTGTGTGCCTTAGCAATCACAGAACCAACTTCGAATGGTTATTGACCTCGCTGGAACAGCAAGATCAACTTGATACGTAGATCAATTTCTGCAAGTAATCGAAGAACAAGCAAGAACAAGATGTAGCAAACCAAATTCTCTTCAATGTTGGGTTCTCAAAACCTATCTAATAGGTGGTCGTTGGACACAATTGAAGATCAAAAAGTTTGCACAAGAGCTAAACTATAACAAAAGAAAACTCAAGTGTTCTTGGTGGAGGCTGGGACCTTTAAATAGGGTGGAGAATGAACAGGGGGTGCTGGGATCGTCCTCAAACCCTAAGACACGTCCTAATGGGCTCAACTTGATACAGGGGCCAACGGCTCAAGTTGGGGTGACGCAGCACCTTCTGTATAAAAATGACAATTGGTACTGACTCAGATATGGTATAAAGGTGGACTGAATCCATTCGAAAGTAGACTTTATGAGCTTTTCAGAATGTACATAAACACCCAAATTGGATTCCATATGAAGCCGTGGCTTCCGTTGCAAGTTTATACTTTTTTGCAGTCCAAATCCACCGTGTGTGAATATTTCCATTAAAGTCCTCATCAGAAGGTATGATGTCCACATCATGAAGTCTTCGGGCTTTATCTTGGAGTTTAGCTCTTCTTCGAACTTAGCGGTGTCTACATGAGAATCGATAAGATGCAATAAACTCCGAAGGAGACCCAATTTAAACTCCAGAAGAAAATTGAAGGCAAATTATGCATGTTGTAGTGGCTATATTAGAGTATGTGATGAGTGAGACGTGGTTGTGTGGAATGTATATCATTTTATGTGAAATCTTGACTTAGAACTATTTACTATTAGTTGGCAAATTAGATTCATTCTAATCTATATTTAGTATTTAAGCAATAACATGAGTGCATTGCGCGTGTTTCCGTGACATGGACTCGTGAGCGAGTATTCGTATATGTCGGGTACTTGTCCTTGCTAGTGATTTGTGTACGCATCGGAATGTCATTACTTCTTGTGATGAGATTGGCTTAGGTGCATCTCAAAACAGTCACGTGCAGGTGTACGTTTGTGGTTGCACGGCGTACAAGGCATAAGCATGTCCCGTGTGTGCGCGTGTGCACGTGCATAGGTACGGTGTGCGTAACGGTGTCTATGTGTATGCACAATTACTAGACACTAGGCACGGGATGCGCATGATAGTTGGCACAGTTCCCGGATAGGTGTATTGTGTGCCATTTATTAATTACACTATTCTCTACAGATGCATGTGATTATTAGCAATTAATAATTTATTACTTAGTTTTATCCTTATAAATAAATTTCTAAAGCTAATGCGTGGCATATGTACTAGTGCATGCGAATGCAAGGTAAGATGCATGTGTGTGCCATTTGACATTTACTTTATTTATTTATATGATAAGCATTGAACTAATCTGTTATAAGTAAAGGTTAATTACTTTGTTTTGTAATATGCGGTTGCTTTCTAATGATTAATGACTAATTATTAAACTCCACAGCTATACATATAGCAGGTTGTTTGTGTTCTAATGCATGTCAACAGCATAACAAAAATGCAATCTACTTACGATATGATTTTATGCTATAACATAATACGTCATAAAGTACCACATTAAGGATGAATAATAACCAACAGGGGAAATAAAGGCAAACTGAATAAAAGCCATAAAGGGTCAAGATTAGAGGAGACCTGAATGGTAAGAAGTGCCCAGGTTGGATTTTTGTGTTGTGGTAGACGTTGGATTGGAGTGGATAGAGTTTGTATCGATATTGACTTATCAGACCATGGATGTCATTTATCGGGAGATTATAAGTTTTGAGATAATACAGAGAATTACAGTGAATATGAAATTGGACAGTGGTGCTACAGATAGCTCATGTCATGATGGGTGCATGAGCGTAAGAATAACCAAATTTGGAGTTATAAGTTGATGTGGACATCATATCCTCTGATGAGGGCTACAATGAAATTATTCACACATGGTGGATTTAGACTGCAAAACAGTACAAACTTGCAACGAAAGCTACGACTTTATATAGAATCCAATTTGAGTGTTTAAGTACATTCTGAAAAGTTCATGAAGTCTACTTTCGAATGGATCCAACCTCACCTTCATATCACGTCAAAGTCAGCATCAATCGTCATTTTTATACAGAAGTTGTTGCGTCACTCCAACTTAGGCCGTTGGCCCATGTATAAAGTTGAGCCCATTAGGGGCGCGTCCTAGGGTTTGAGGACGACCCCAGCACCCCCTGGTTGTCCTCCACTCTATTTAAAGGTCCCAGCCACCACCAGGAACACTCAGAGTTTTCTTTTGTTATAGTTTAGCTCTTTGCAAACTTTTCTGATCTTCAGTTGTGTTCAACGACCATCTGTTAGACAGCCATTTGAGAACCCCACATTTGAAGAGATTTCTAGTTTGCCACATCTTGTTCTTGCTTGTCCTTCGATTACTTGCAGGAATTGATCTTCGTGATCAGGTTGATCTTGCTGTTTCGGTGAGGTCAATAACCATTCAAAATTGGTTCTACGATTGCTAAGGCGCACACGACCTGTTTGTTTGTAGTCAGATCGTGAGGGTCAACTCCACCAAATCGATATTTATCATCTCACCGAAAGATCGGGCACTCAAGTTCTATCATAAGTAAAAAGTTATGAGGCTTTGAATATATAGGGGCTTGTATATAATATTAGAAGATTACAGGGGCTTGATGGTAATCAAAAGGAAGGTTCTCAAGGGGCCAATCTATCATTATGATAGTGTTGGGGACTGGACGTAAAAAGGATTGGACTAGATTTTAAATAACAGTAAGTCTCAAGGGCTTTTCTGAAAAATGGGATTTTAACCGTGAGGGCTTCGTTTACCAATGGTAAAACCAGTGGACCGTGTCCACGGTTCTATGGACGGTGGCCTGTGGCCGGTCCACGCCTCTCGCTGTGGACCATGGTGGTGGCGGGACCTCTAGGGCGGTCAGAGAGCTTTGGGTTCGGACGTAGGGGTTAGGAGGTGGCGCGGCGAGCTGCTCTATGGGTTCGGTCTGGTCGGGAAGGCGTCAAGCAGTGCTGGCACCGGCCAAGGGCGGCAAGCGGCACGGGCACACGGCGCCAGGCCACTGGAGAGGCAGGGCAGCTCGGGATTCCATCGGAGAAGTAGGCTGGCGGCACGTTAGAACTCCCCATGGGTTTGGAGGAGCCGGAGAGGTGTGGTGCCGTGTCAGAGGCAGGCAGAGGGTGGTGCGCAGTGTTGAGCCAGTAGCGGAGTCGGGAGGCTCAAAACCAGGCGCAGGAGGGAGAGGGCGACAAGGTGGGCATCGCCATGGGCCTAGGGGGGCAAGGGAGATGACGGAGGGCACTGGCATCGGGATGCTGCGACGCACAGTGACCTCGCCTGGTGGGGGCCTAGTTCCTGTTGCATTCCACAGGAATTAAAGAGCTCCGGAGGGAGAGCAGTTCATCACGGCGGCGTGTCAGTAGGTTGGAGAGGAGGAAACTCGCCGGGGAAGGTGGATTGCGGCGGTGGCCCGGCTCGAAACGGGGTGGCTGATCTAAGGGAAAAGGGGAAAAAATTATTTTGGGGCTCTGTTCAGTGCAAGGAAGAGAGAGACAGCGGTGCAAGGAGCCTGCTGGCGGGCACGGCGAGGTCGGGGGTGCGACGGCGCGTGCTGGAGGCAAAGCGCACGTGTCTGTCCGGGAGAGAGAGAAGAAGATTGTTGGCAAGGAAGTATGGCTGGGAGGATAACAGGTGTGGTCCATCTAGTAAATATGGTCAGCTCGGCTTACCACTTAAGTATTTTGGGAATAAAAAAGGAAAGAGCACACAAACTTGGATGGGATTGAAACTTTCTAGGATGGATCTATAACAGGTGTTCTACAACATACATTGTACGCACCACGTTTTTTCGAAGGGAACAGGAAGTTATGGAATTTTGAAAGTAACACTAAAGGAGGCTATCTGCTGGAAGAACAGAATATTTATCCTATGGTCTGTTTGTTTTGCTTGAAAGTTGAACTTCCGGAGCTCGAATGGATTTGAAATTTTGTAGAGTGGCAGAACATTTTAGTATGAACAACTTTTCTTTTGGGCTCATCTCCAAATTCAAAATAAATCTTATTCTATAATATTCGAAGAATGGTAGTTGTTTAAAGGAGTAAATTAATTTGAACGAGGTGAAATGTGATTCAAACGAGTTGAACAGATTTGGAATTCAATGGATTGGATGGATTTAGAATGAAGATGAAACAAAGAAAATAATGACATGGAGGAATAAATATTAAAGGGCAATTGCTTGTCACACTGTTCAATTTTAATATTTTATGAAATTTCCAATTTATATGGTTTGAATTACAAAATGAAATTTTATGCTTTGAAATGGAGAGAAAAGAGAGAGAAAAATGCCAGCATTTTAGTTAGTGACAGTTTAAATTTTCGAGTTTTAATTTAAAGTGAATTTCAGGATGTAACAATCTCCTCTGAAATGCCTTGCTAGCCTTGAGCATCTCCAAGTCCTTTTTCATGCTTTCCGTAATCGTGTCCAATGTTCCTAATCAAAGAAAGCGCAACATGTGTTTAGGAACGAGCTCACATCTAAGTTCAATTGTCGTGCACGAGCTCTTGTGATTGGATCATCTATAGTAGGTGGAGAAGTGTTGTGTGTATATAAAGGGGTGATGTCCTCATCACAAGTAGACCTGAATAGAGCTTTTGTTGAAGGTAAAACCCAATCCTTAAGTTTGGTAGTGACCTTTCTTTGTGGTACCTCAGTAATTTGATCTATTTCAGATATCATCGATGAACAAGAGGTGAAAAGACTTCATGAAATTTTGGGTGGTACAATTGTGAAGAAGTCTGGCATTACGAGTGGCATATGATTTCCATAATCCCCCACCCCAGGTATCATTGTTTCTATTGAATTCCTTGATTAATTTGGAATGTAATAAACTTTGGTGGGCAGGATATCTTCATTGGGTTTTTTAAGGATCATACCAGGATGCATGATAAGTCGTCGGGTGTTGTGTGCAACTCAGACTCTTCCAAAGCGTCCACCCTGAAGGTGGTGTCTTGCCTAAACCCAACACCTAAAGGCTTCAATTCATTAATTGATACAGCATCGGCCATTCCAGGTCCTTTTTCTTGAGCTTCACTCAAAACTTCTCGTCCAATAACTCACTGATTTGCTAGCGCCAACCGCTATTGTTGGAGGCCGGGATCCTTCGAAGGTTGTATCAAAGGAGGTGGGAGGCCGGGGCTTCGGCTTTCGGCGACGGCGAGGTGGAGGTGTCGTGCTGTGGCTCAGCGCCTCCCTATGTGCACGGTGAGGCAGGGGAGAGGGGGACCAGGAGAGATTTCTCAATCTCCGGATGATTTTATTTATAACTGAGTATAGGCTTCTATAGCCACAAAACCTAAAAACCTTGGAACTAATTTAAACTGATTAAACTAACAGATCCGATATTCTAGGAATTTAACTAATAGATCCTATAATGAAGATGATGTGTACGTGGTTCTCGATCTTCCGTCAGGTCGTGGTAATTTTAAATTTGATGGAGATGCGACACACAATCGATCCGGCCTCAAATACGCATGATTCGAACCCTGCAATCGCAACCCACTTCTCCTCTGGTTATCAACCATGCACACAAGATTGACCTCGCCAAAAAGGCTACTCCCAGCTTGCAAATCGAAGAACAAAAGCAAGAAAAAGGAAGAACGCAACTCAATTGTGAAATTTGAATCAATCTCACAAAGTTGGAATCAAACAAGCCGGCAAGCGGCGACACTGTTTGATAACAGATTAAAAACTAAGTAAAAACATATCTCTAATGATGTGACTGTTGTTTGTATAGAGGTTAGTGTGTCCTTAGGGGGTAAACCCTAATACTAATAGGCCTAGGAAAGATACACAGCCTAAGAGCCAAAAGATGGTGTCACAACACTCTAACAGATTCTGGACGTCATATTATTTTAGTGATTTTCAAAAATCTATGAAGTATATTCGCACGCGATTGGATCTGTTGAAAAGTTTATCTTCTTAGCTTTTCTTCCATATCTAAAATATTCAAAATGGAGCTCGTATGCGACCGAAGCATCCATTTTAGTGCAGGCTGCTCCTGAAATCTAACTCAGACTCGAACCCAAGTGTGACTGGGTCTCCTCCTGGGTTGAACGTCCCTTGCTGAGCATCTTCAAGTCCTTCTTCTTGCTTTCCTTAACCCTCTCCAATGTAATCACGATAAAGTTATTAGGTAGCGATCTTTTTTTAAAGTAAGGAAGACATGTGTTTTAGAACCAGCTCACTTCTAATCTCAACTGTCATGCGTGAGTTTCATCAATACTAATTTGAGGAGTCTTGTTCATCCCCCCTTCTTTTTTTTAGTCGTCCTCGACTCAAGTTTATTGTCGAGACCTCGACTCCACCATGCCCTGCAACCTGCATGAAAAGGTGAGGCCACAGGGGTTATTTGAATGCAGTCACTTGGTGGCTCGAAGATTCTTATAATCTTATCATTCTCCCCTTCATGATGGAAATCCGTCCTAGGCTCGCTCCTTTGAGTGTGATGATACTTCTGCAAATGGTTAGTAACAGAAGCGCACAAATAGTTAGAAAGATGATGACATGCAAATAAGACTTCTTTGCACACCAAAGCATCACATAGAGTATTTTTTTATCATAAAAATCAGTAAGATAAACATTTTGCCAAAATATATTTTTGAAGTAGTCTGCATGATCAGCATCATTATCATTGTTATGAGAAGCTATAAAGTGTGGTGTCTTAGAAAAACAAGATAAACATGACATGCCATGATATTTTGTATTTCCATCATCTAGTTTATCATTTATTTTCACCATGCAAGAGGATTTCAAATTTGAGCAAATATAAACTCTATGCACCATAAACACACCTCTATGATCAGAGTTGCGTGTAACATAAAAATGGTTCTAGTTAACAAAGGCAATTTAAGTTTAGAAAATATCATCCTCTCTACTGTAGCAAGGTCACAAAAAGAATCGTATTCAATATAACCCACAGTGTTTATAGAAGATAGCAATTTCAGCTCACCATTTTC
>BCLH01000248.1:213034-223875 GCA_001602315.1 Zoysia pacifica
GAATAGATAAGAAATTTCAGCACAACAAAAATATTGTCACCTTTTGTAGATCGATGTTCAATAAGTTTTTTCTCATTTTCAACAATACCTTTTGGTATATTATGATTAGTCTCATCTTGGGCTATGCATGGAACATTGTGTATCTCTTCTTTCTCCATGTATGTACCACTTTCTTTTTTGTTTGATCTCAATTTTCTGCAAAATGTTAGATGCAATAGGAGGTACACTAGAAAGATCCTCCTCCAAAGAGTGTACATCACTAGATGTAGGTTCAGATGATGTATCAACAAAAGTTGCTCCTATTAAAATTTTAGCATTACTCTATGTTCGAGGATATTTTTAGTTATATATAAATATTGCCACCAAGTTAAAGCATTATCAATTAATGCACTACCAACATTAAAAAGCTTTTTCCTTTCACACATACCGCGTTGTCCAAATAGATTATCTATCTCTCTTTCTCAATCAATATATTTAATAGAATCTAGATCATCATATAAAGGAAGAGGTGAAAGAATATAATTATTTGTGAAAGAAAATGATGTAGCAATGGTCTGAATCTCATGCGTCTTTTGATCACATGCGACATCTCTCTGAGGTGGATTACATCTCTCAACGCTTGCCAACATATTGTCCATAAACTCATTGTGTTTTTTAAATGTTGCATCGATATTATCAAAGACTCTTTCAAAGTACTACTCACATTGTATTCATCTACTTTTCTTCTTGTCATGGTTAGAAAAATAGCACAAAATATTATTCCTACAACTACAATGAGATGGGTGGTGAACATTTCACAAAGGAAACGCCTTACCGAGCTCTTGCAAGATTCTTATCAAAGCAAAGCAAATGATGGTGCAACTAGTGGTAGGAAACTTGAAATCAGTGGTGTAGCAATTGCAAGGTTGAATACAATGCTGACTAGTGGTGAATATGTGGAACTCGGAGGGCTGAAAATTTATTAGTGGAACACAATTGTATAACAGATAGCAATATTGAATATGTTCTAATTGCTGGCCCAATCTTATAAAAACTCAAGATGTTCCAAGAATATGAATAAAGATATCAAAGTGCGGCAACAAAAAAAACGATAAGGCTCCAGAAATCAACGAACTGTTCAGCATATGAAAATCAGCCAAAGTTAATTTCGGTCTTCTACATCTTCAAAATATTTTTATTTTTCTTTTATTTTTTTAATATTTTTTTTGGAACCAGAAGCACAAAATATGGTACACAACCAAATTTAAGATCAATATAATAGAAGCTATGACCTAGAGAAAATCTTGAATTTCTATTAAATCGGTTCTAAAACTTCAAAGCGTGAAAATAGAAACTTATGATCCGAAATAATTGAATCTAGGGCTGTTGGAGGATGGAGACTTTTTTGTAGATATCCGAAAAGTACTTATTTGTCTAATTTGAAGTCTAAAAACAAAAGTTATGACTATTTTAATGATGGACCTTCATATTACACTACTAGAAAAACCATTTTTTCTGGTGGTTCTAAACCCCTCAGTACTGGCGGTTTCGGCTTCCGCTGCAATTAGTGAGTCTATAGAAATGGTTCATTTGTAGACGCGTTTATGTCGACTGCCTGCACTAATACCATTAGTGCAGCCGCCTGCACTATATATGTCTTAGTGCAGGCGGCTCCTTAAGAAAACCGCCGGTACTATATTTGTGACAAATAATTTATTTTTTTAATAATTATATTATGCAGTATTTATTATTCTTTTATACAGGAATATAGTTTCAAAAAAGATATAGAATTCAATATTTTATCAAAGGGAACACAAACAAACAACACTATCTTACAAAACAGTTATTGACATGTCACATTACATAGCATCCAACCAAATTCGATTACATCTATATAATCTTAAACCTATCATACAAAGACAAATGTGGATACAAAAGCAATTCATTGTTTTCCCTTGCAAAAAAGACTCCATCCTGTTGAACAACTTTTTGACGGTTAAAGTGGCATAGATCACTTTGGACGGAGTCAACTCTTGTGCACTCCATGTCTCTTCCCCACGGCCATTCGTAACCGACATTGGGTTTCTGTAAATAAAAAAATGATAGATAATTATTATAACAATTATAACAATTAATTTAAGTATACAAAACAGATTGATAAGATTGCTTACATTCTCACGATTCACTTTATAATGTCCAGTGACTCTAAGATACTCGCAGATATAATAACCACACATGACAGTGCCAGGAGGTTGCTTATGACACTTCAAACAAAAACAAACTAAATTAGGTAAAAATTTGGGACAAGTACTGTTGCATGTTGAAAAGGCGATGTTTTTGTTACCCATAAATTATTGTTTAGAGTTACCTTTTCTTTTCCTTGAGGATGGGGCCCGCCAAGCTTAATGTAAAATCTATAAGCACTACACAAATTCAAAAAATGATATAAAATGGAAATCTATTGTATTATAATAAGTATTCATCGATATACATGTAGAAAGTACGCTTTTTTTCTAAAATCTTGACAAATTGTTTGTATTGTTCTCTGGGGTAATTGAGTGAGTCTAAGACTTACTCCTTTTGCCTCCTCTGGTTGCATCACGATACAAATATAGTGGTCGCTATATAAATAAATAAAGTATTAGTAACTTTTAAAAATATATGTCGAGCAAAGTGAGGACACTTACCTAAAATTGTATGAGGACATTACATCCTTCTTGTCATCATTAACAAAGTTGTGCATTGCCCTTCCTATATATGCCGCCACTTTCAACATTCTCTCCTTGATTAGTTTCTTTCTCTCCTTTCAAATTGCTTCGTTGTCATGTCCTTGTATTGCCCCAAATTTTTATTGAACTTTAGGTCAAAATTGACCTGAGCAATCCATGTTGGATTGAGGATCCCTGTCTGTAGTTTCTTCGGCTTCTGGTCATCTAAATATACCATTCTACATATAAAATTACTATTTATTAGTATGACATCTCGTACTAATAACTTAATGCCACTTAACATCTGGAAAGTATGACTTATAGGCACCACACAGTTATGAGGTTGATGTCAAGCCTCTCTTTGCAGAAAATAAGGAATAAATCTTCAAAACTGAAAGATTGCATCCTGTCTCTACTCCAAAATGCATTTTTCGGCACATGAAATTGCACATGAGTGAACCTCACAGCACTCGCCTGCATGTACCAATCATGCAATCTCCTCATTGGAAAATGTAGCTTACTGAGTTGCACTGAGGTTAAACATGGCTTGCCATGCACATATTGTTCAGGCACATCCTCCTTACGCCAGATTGGGACATCCCTTCATAGTTTTATATCATCTCTGATATAAAATACTCCATCCTCCTTCCAACTTTCGATAAAATAAGTATCACCCTTCGGACACTCTTGAAGGGAGGATGACTTTATTTGAAATCTTTGGAGATACTTTAATGTGTCTGTCAAAGGAGTCTTTTTGTACGAGGCAATTTCTTGGTGGATGTGTGTAGGAGCTGAATAAGTTTGGCTCGGCAATTTCTCTTTGCCCTTGAGAGGTGGCTCTGCAATTTCTGTTGGGCCCTTGAGAGGTGGCTCGGCAATTTCTGTTGGGCCCTTGAGAGGTTGTACTGTTAAAATTGTAAGACCCTCGGAGGAAGGCTGGAGCATTGTACCTTCTTGCCCCTTAGGAGAAGTTGGCGGTGTCAAATCTGATCGGCCCTTGGGAGAAATGGAGGTACGTTAACTGTATCCTTTGGAGAAGGTTGTTCGTTGGTTGCATCTTCTTCTCCCTTGGTGGGCTGTGGTGGGCTGTTTAAACGTGCTGGCTGCGAAGTAGGTGGCCCATCACACAAAATGATATCATGTCTATGCCAAATGATAAATTCATTTAATGCTTCTCCAAGCAATGAGATTCTCTCCGGCATACTGTGGTCGAGTTCATAATTAAGATAGTACTTGTTGATGACTTCGTTAACTTGTACTTTCACATAGTTCGTCGGAATGGGACTACAGTGAAACCTTGAAATTGCAAGACCAGTGGCAACCTCAACGGTCTTATTTCCGGTCCTAGCAATCAGAACATGAAGGCGATAAGGCGTGGGTTCCACAAGATCATCTACAGGATATCTCTGTTCTGGCATGGAGGTACACTACTTAGGTTACAACCCGGTGTGAGCCTAATAGCTGAGTTCTCAGTTGGCATAGTCTCGAATAGTCCTATAGTTTGCTGTTCTGCTAGAAACTTTTGATGCTCTTGAAACAACTCTGCAAAAATTTCTTTTAAGGAGGCCTTGACCTCTGCCTTAAGAGTTTTCTTGTACCTATCAAGTTTTTTTTAGTTTGTTGCATCTCTCTTCCCATTCAATCATTTTGTCGGCATATCCACCGGATCCTAGATGATGGGTGTAAATGTTTTTCTTCGCCAGTTCAACTTTAGCTGCACTCAGAGCTATTGCCTCGGGTGTAGTCTTTTGCCGAACAAATTCAGTCCACTGGGCTTCCGTTATCTTCGGAAATCTACTTGGAAACAATTTTTCTTCACAAACTTCACATTTAACTCAACTTTCCACCCGCGGAACATCTTAGCCATAGAGGTCAATGTACTCTTCTTTGCAAGATCTTCTGTGCCTTCAAGAAGCTTAATCTTTGATGTCAACTTGATCTACAAAATGTTCTTAGTCTCGTCATCGAGCACCCTCCAGTCTATAACTGTAATCGGGACGTTGTCTCTAACTATGAATCCACTGGCCTGACTATACTTTCGGCATGCATCCTGAGGACCAAGGAGAGCTCCCATTGCACTCACTCGTGTTATGTAATAGACACCTCCGGCATTTTATTTTTGCCTCGCTCCTCTTTTTTATGCTTAAGTCTACTCTCTGAGGCACTAGTTGATAGTGGGCTAGAGGGAGCTTCCTGGCGTTGTTCCTCAGTGTGGATCGGTGTAACCTATGATGAAATTTTGGCAAGGTTAATAGTTAGGGGTAAGATATGTAAAAGGAATTGTTAAAATTATTTTCAACTACTAGCCCCATACTTCTTCATTTGGATTATAATCTAGGTCAGGGCCCTAGGATCGTCTTCGATTCCTACTCGGGCCTGGAGAAGGATCACTGTAACTACTATATGAGCTTTCATTGCCGCTTCCACTGTCCTTCTTGCCGTCAGAGTTGTCCGACTCCCATTCAAGCATTGGATCATTTGCCACCGTATCAGCTTGCGAGGTCGTCCCTTTTTTCCATTGTACTGCTCAAGTACAATGAATTTGCCTCCATGAATGTGAGCATTTCATTGATACAATCCCAAATATGGACTATATATATACACACTCTTAATACCAAATCACAAGTTTCCAAAATTTGAATTGATTTGCTTAAAAAATTTCACATCTCCTAATGCAATAAAAAGAGATCATACATAGTTCCTTCTTTATACAATCTGACAAATGAAAAGACAAAACCACATCCTAAATACACTTTAGAGTTTCGTACATGCCCCTGTTTATACTGGCTTGGCCCTGATAGTATTGTTCCAACTGGTCGACGTGTGAGGGGACGGCACAACGACACAATAAAGAGCTGTGTCAAAGAGTTTAGCATGCTGAAAAATAGTATCAACAACATGACACCGTGTTATGTGTTCTGTTTTGATAAGTAATGGCAATGACCTTGTTCTGCTAACGGTGAAACATGTGTGTGGAGTATGAAGCACTAGAGTGGTGGCGGACTAGATGGGCTGAGCAGGCCAGCAAGGCCGGAGAAGCCGCAAGTGTGCCATGCCTAGGCCATCGGCAAGGCCTGTGGGCCAGCTTGTCACGGCTCGGCACCACAAACCTGTTGTGCTGGGCCCAACAGAAAAGGCGGAAGCACGATCATGCTTTGGGCATGCTGTGCTAGGCCGGTCTGTTTGGTTTGGTAAATATGCTCATGACAGGAATGCTAAACTACAGATGTTCATGGCGAAGATATCATCTGTAGTTATTCTTACTGTAAATTTTTGGTTTGGTAAATATGCTAAACTAATTTACTATGTCTATGTCATGTAGTTATTCTTACTGTAAATTCTTGGCAAATTCATTATTCATCTAAAAACCGGATTTGGTATAGCTCGGTTTAGAATTTGATCTCATTCAAACTTCTTTCAAAGTACTATGTCAATGTTCTTAACCAACGACATAGAAAAAGATTGGCAGCACTAATTTACTATATCTATGTTCTTAACCAACGACATAGAAAAAGAATCACTCATGGTCCAATAAAGAGCTAGATGAAGACTATCACAAAACAATGTACAGACTAGCCTTTCAGACATTCCAACAAGCATGTACAGACTAGTCTTTCAGACATTCCAACAAGCAGATAGGCCAATACAATCATGATCGAGCTTAATGGCACTTGAATCGAACCTAGGGCTAAGGATCGGATGTCGACGATGCCAGCTCGGGGTCGGACGGTGACGCGGGTAGGCTGACGACGACGGTGACGGCCGGCGCGGGGTCGAGCGACCGTGGCTCGGGGACGACGGAGACGGCGATGGTGGCTCGGGGACGATGGCGCGCGGGGAATGGACGACGGTGCGGATGATCAGGGGACGGCGGCGCGGGGTCGATCGAGCGACGGCGACAGCGACGATGGCTCGGGGACACTGGCGTGCGCGGGGAAGGGGGACGACGGCGCGGACGGGGACGGCAGCACGGGGAGAATCGAGCAACGGCGACGGTGGCGTGGTAGAATTTTGGCAGCCTGTCGGTGTGTCTGTTTCAACTGGCCCGTCTTAGGGTTTCGAAACGGCGCCGCACTCTATTTATAGGCAAGATTAGTGCAGGCAGTGCTACTTAGGAACCACAAGTAGTAATCTATTAGTTCACGCGTACCTTAATAAGAACCGACTGCACTTGGTGGTTAGTGCAGACGGTAGGCGTTAGCGACCACCTGCACTAAGAACCTAGTGCAGGCGGTTTTAATACAATCCGCCTGTACTATTAATTTTTCAATTAAGCAAAAAAAATTTTCACTCTGAATTTTTTTTGAAACTTCAGCTGCATGTCTAAGTGTTCTATGAAAATTCCTTGCTATACAATTTTCATGATATGTTTTAATCTGTTCAACCTTAATGTGTTCATGTGCATTAATAACCACTCTACAAGTTATGGGATGTGGATCCAAAGTAAGTGAGATTGAAGTAAATTCATTATTAGTATACAAAAATGGCGTGAAAAAAAATATATATACATATATACACAATAGTTCATATATAAATAAAAAAATTAGGTTACAAAATCATATAAAAATATTAAAAAAACTTTTACATGGAAATTTTACTGGTGCAAGCGGACCTCTTTAGGATCCGCCTGAGGTAGTTTAGTGCTGGTGGCTTTAATAACCAACCGCCTGCACTAATTGATTAGTGCACGCGGTTCTTATTAAGAGCCACCGGTACTGTTAGTTTCTCAATTAAATAAAATGACATACATGGAAAAAGTATTATTTGTTTTTACTGCAAGAATTATTTTTTCCTCAAAACTCAACTGTACTTCTGACTGTTACATGAAATTTCCATTATATAAACTTCTACCGGGACCGGTGGTAGTATTTGAAGTGCTAACTGACAACACAGATGTGAGGTGATGTTTGTCTCACAGCTAGTGCCACCGTAGGTCCTTCATGATTTCCTCTGCCTCAACAAGTGAGGAATAATACAAGTGAGAACCAAGAAGTACACTGCTGCCAATGTCACCGACCTTCCCACTTTTAATTGCCTTGTCATGCCGAAGTGTCATCTTTCCAGTAGGTGATCATGATTTGGAAAGAGGTCCATGGCACAATTCGGAACGTTTACTTACTCCATCCGGTTATAATAAATGACTGTAGGAGTACCATTTTTGGTAATACTCCTTCCGGTTTATTAAAAAGTAACATATATTATACTTTTATGAAAGTATTTTGTAAGATAAATTTAATCATATAATTTTTATATTACTAAACTTAATGTAAAAATTTATTTGTAGTTTATATTCTCACTATTTGACTCGATTGGCGTGGCTATTGGCAGCGCGTGAGCGGCAGAAACCAAGATAAAAGGTGATAAACAAACAGTAAAAACCTCACTTTTTGACACAAATAATAATAAAGGCGCTGTAGCTAGCTAGTTACATACATACATAGATTAATCGTGTTACAAAATTCAACTAAGTTACATAAATCGCGTTACACAGATTTTTTCTTAGCCATCTCTTCGGATGTAGGGCATCACATTTTTATCAATGGTTCGTTCCACGAGCCTGATGCTTTTTGGATTTGTAAAAAACGTCATCTCATCATATTTATTGTAGTCCTCATCATCATCACCAATATTCTCCACTCCAATAATTCTTTGCTTTCCTGAAATAACAAGTTGCTTTTTATTATTTGCAGGGTCGACTACATAGAAAACCTGTGCAACACGATCAACAAGTGCCCATGGGTCATCCTTGTGACCAATATTATTTAGGTCCACAAGTGTGAACCTGTAGTTGTCAATGTTCACTCCGTTCGGATATTTGACCCATTTGCACCTAACAACAGAAATCTGCAGCCTGTCGCCATAATCAAGTTCTCATATTTCTTCTATAAATCTATAATATGTGTTTTTATACCCTTGTGGGTCGAAAGCTTCAATCTGAATTCCACTATTTTGGAAAACACTCCTCTTATTTTTCTCTTTAGTGTAAAAGGTGTACCCATAATATCATACGTTTGCCATGAGGTAACTAAAGTTGACGGCCTGTGATATATCTTTCGGTGAGGTGATAAATATCGATTTGGTGGAGTCGACCCTCACGATTCGACTACAAACGAACAGGTCGTGTGCGCCTTAGCAATCGCAGAACCAACTCCGAATGGTTATTGACCTCACCGAAACAGCAAGATCAACTTGATCACGAAGATCAATTCCTGTAAGTAATCGAAGAACAAGCAAGAACAAGATGTGACAAACCAGAAATCTCTTCAAATGTGGGGTTCTCAAATGGCTGTCTAACAGGTGGTCGTTGGACACAACTAAAGATTAGAAAAGTTTGAAAGAGCTAAACTATAACAAAAGAAAACCCGAATGTTCCTGGTGGCGGCTGGGACCATTAAATAGGGTGGAGGACTACCAAGGGGTGCTGGGGTCGTCCTCAAACCCTAAGACGCGCCCCTAATGGGCTCAACTTGATACACGGGCCAACGGTCCAAGTGGGGGTGACGCAGCACCTTCTGTATAAAAATGATGATTGGTGCGGACTTCGATGTGATATGAAGGTGAGGTTAGATCCATTCGAAAGTAGACTTCGTGAGCTTTTCAGAATGTACTTAAACACCAAAATTGGATTCTATATGAAGTCGTGGCTTTCGTTATAAGTTTGTACTGTTTTGCAGTCCAAATCCACCATGTGTGAATAATTTCATTGAAGTCCTCATCAGAGGATATGATGTCCACATCATCCTCACCCACTTGAATTAGAGTCGTCCTCGACTCAATTTCAGATTGCAAAAGTGCCACTCCAATATGCCCTCCTGAAATTATGAAAGGTAGAGGCCACGAGGATATGTATGTCATCTCATCATCCTCTCCCACTTGATTTGGAGTCGTCCTCGACTCAAGCACAGTTTTAAAACCAGCCATGCAACCGTGCCCTTTAGAAATTTCAAAAGGTGGAGGCCACGGGGGGTATATATATGACCCCATCATCCTCCCCCGATTCATTTGGAGTCATCCTCAACTCGAGTTCAGATTTGAGAACCGCCACTCCACCGTGCCCTTCGAAAATCATGAAAGGTGGTGGCCACGGGGGTATCCTGATGCGGTCAAGTGGCGCAGCAGGAACATATAAGATTTCATCATTCTCCCCTTCTTTGTAAGAAGCCGTCCTCGGCTTGATCCAGTGGTCGACAAAGTTGCTTGTGGTCAGATTGAGACGGATGATGAGCAGAACGTCAGGCCCCAACAATACGTTCTCCTGTGTCCTGAGCTGCTCCTGTTGATAGAAAACAAAACTAGAGAAACTTTACAATCTATTGTTAGTGTTAGTGCACGTCATTGTTTGATTCTGATTGTGTATTTCAAAACTGTGTTTCAGATTAGAGCATATGATGACTTTAGACACTAAGAAATCTCCAATCTCATCATATTTGCCAATTGCATGAAAAACACAGTAGCCCAAATATTGCAAACTATAATTCTAAAATAATTTCTTCTCCAAATAACCCAAATTACAAGGAACATCAAATTCAATATAACCTATAGAAGAAGATCTGAGCTTAAACTTTTCCTCATTCATATCAGTGCAATGAAATGGCCTATCCTCAACAGGTGTAGACTCAACTGCAAAATTTTGACCACCCTGCACTTAGTATGTTTTTGGGATGAACGAAACTTGTTCACACAACTTGACACAATCATAGGACAAACATGCATTATGAAATAAAGCATAAGTCATAGGAGGCTCAACTAAGTTTTGGAAAATATTATGATGAAGATTGGGCAATTGCAGTTCAGCACAGGCAGCATGAGAGGATCGAGATGTGGTGAGAGACTCACAGTGTGTTGCATTTTTGTTACTCTCTTCGAATATAGTAGGCATCACACAAGCATCATTATCCATTGTTGCAGCTACTAGCTCAACGTCTTCTTCAGTTTTATTCTCACTCTCCTGCACAATGTTAGGCATAGGACAAAAAACAGAAGAGTGCTCTCTATCACACAACTTCTCTTTATCACATTCTCCTTGTGACAAAGGCATATCAGCAATATATTCGATGAATCTGTGATGGTGATTATTCATGCTTGAATCTTTAGATGATAAAAGTTGATTTTCACATTACAAGCAAGCAAAAACAAGTGAGAGATTGAGCTGTA